>WWET01000045.1:1122234-1134856 GCA_011038615.1 Limnodynastes dumerilii | reverse complement strand
TTATTAATCTTTTTTGTTCTTTATTTTTTTTTTAAATTTCCTTTTGTTTGAATGATTAATTTGAAATAACATTTGATATATTAAAAGCAACGTGATAATAGTTTTTTTTCAGTGTTGGCTCAAAATGATTCAGGGGGATTGTATGTATTGCGCCAGTAGGTAATTTTATTCCATTTACCTATTAAGAGCTTATTATGGAAATTTGTGGAATGTGGAGAGAAGAGAAAGTGGAGTTTTATAAAAAAGATATAAGGAGAAAAAAGGGAGTTGTATAGAATAGATACAGGAGGAGAAAGAAGACTATAGTATATGTACTGTAGATGTATGTGTGTATGTATATATATATATATATATATATATATGTAGGACTGTATATATTTTAAAGCAGATGTTAAAAAAAAATAAGCACACAACTAAAATAAGTGTGAAATTTCCAAGTTTTGGAAACCCTATGCTCTGTACTGGTTCCCTGCTCTCTCCTCCACTCTGTCCACATTTTCTCCCCAATTCTTTCCGCACTCGCTCCTCTGCTGCCCTCTCCTCCACTCTGTCCACATTTTCTCCCCAGTTCTTTCCGCACTCGCTCCTCTGCTGCTCTCTCCTCCACTCTGTCCACATTTTCTCTGCAGTTCTTTCCGCACTCGCTCCTCTGCTGCTCTTTCCTCTGCTCTGTCCACATTTTCTCCCCAATTCTTTCCGCATTCGGTCCTCTGCTGCTCTCTCCTCCGCTCTGTCCACATTTTCTCCCCAGTTCTTTCTGTGCTCGCTCCTCTGCTGCTCTCTCCTCTGCTCTGTCCACATTTTCTCCCCAATTCTTTCCGCACTCGCTCTTCTGCTGCTCTCTCCCCGCTCTGTCCACATTTTCTCCCCAGTTCTTTCTATGCTTGCTCCTCTGCTGCTCTCTCCTCCACTCTGTCCACATTTTCTTCCCAGTTCTTTCTGCACTCGCTCCTCTGCTGCTCTCTCCTCTACTCTGTCCAGGCTCTTTTCTCTGTTCTGTCTGGTTCCCAATTTCGGAAGAGTGCTGATCATGTAGCATTGTCAGAACTTAAGTGCTAGCATTTTAACTGCTGGCGCTCGCAATATCACACTCACATACTACACCCATAAGCAGTCATATATGTCTGCTTTAATTTCTCCCTTCCATTATTGTTAATGCGATTGCTATTACATTGGGCTGGATCCAGACTTAAGTAAGTGCTTGAAGTTAGTTACTCCTGGGCTAAACCATGTTGATTGCAGGGGGAGTCGTTCCATCTGTTTCAAAGAGTATTAGAGTTAAAAGGTGATGTTTTCTATCCCAAGTCTCAATAACAGTATAAAAGTAAAGCTGGTCAGTATCTGTGTGCAGTAAGCAATTCATAGATATATCACTGCATGCAAAGAATACAATTAACTTGACTCCCCTTGCAATCAACATGGTTTAGCCCAGGAGTACTAATTTCAAGCACTTACTTGAGTCTGGATCCAGCCATTGTGTCATTTTTTTCCTGACAGACAGACAGACAGATGCTGATTTCAACTTTAATTGTAGTTGCACAGTTATTAGGTATTATGGCAGCTCAGGGAGATATTTAAACTGGCCAGGAGACAATCACAAAGCTCTGACACAATAAACCTTCCTTTAGCATCTGGTGAAAATGAAGAGCCCAATTGTTATGGTAAATCCTTGCACTGACCATATAGTGGGCTGTAAACCAGCTACAAAACCTTAAACTCTTTCACAGGGTTTCTCATAGCAATTAACACAGCGACATGTGTTGATACCACATAGCAGGTTACACTAACAACAATTTTATATAAATACAGGAAAATACTAGTACAAGATGTAATTCAATGAGCGGTGCTGGGATAAGAAAGTAGATCAGATGTTTCTGCTTATTCCTGATGAAAGTTGTAAAACGCTCTGACCTGCAAGTACATACAGCCTCACACATCATCTCACGCTCATACTTTTTCCAACATATATCAGTATCAAATCATATCGGCCTTTAATTATCTATAATGTTGTCCACTGCAATATAGAAGAAATAGTCCTATTTACCCCTTTTGACTATGAGAATGTTATTTACATAATACATGGGATGTTTTAACAGCTAACTTTTACTTTCATATCAGTAACACAGGACCGGATCCAGACAACTTACTTACGCTAGGTGTGGAAGTCGCCTGTCAGCATTGGAGCTGCCTGATGCTGCACTGCATGTGGATTTCACTCTGGGCGTGCGGGGCAGGCCCACTCACCAAGCATACAAGATACGGCATGCAACTCATACAATAGGGGCTTGGCTAAGCCCTTACGTATGATCCAGTATTCCGCACACACAGCGTTGCATGCAGAATATTCAAGGTAGGGAGCAGGACACAAAAATCCCTTCTAATTGTAGGAGTACAGGGGGGAGTTTGGAATTTGGGATTGCTAATTGTTTATGTTAGCCTCCGTGAAACAGTCAGTGCTTAAATCTGTATCTGGACCATAATGTGAAATTCTGCCTCCCACCCATACAAAGCAGTATTCTTGCAATCCTTATGAGAGAACAGTGTTGAAAGTTCAAATATTTTAGAAACCACTGTAAGATGTGTTGTGTAAAGTGCTAATCCACCACCTGGTGACAGATTCTCTGTAACGTACACATGCAGAGGTAACAGTTTCATTGTTCACTTCTTATCAAGAGTCTCTAACTTTTAACTTTGCTTTTAGCTTTTGTTTTCTTCTACTTCTGCTGGATAAAATTACCAGTTATTTAGTGATTGAAAAGGATACCCATCAGGCCAGTGTACCACACAAAACAATTGTTGTTTATCAAGCTCAGCTATATAACAGAGAAAATGATGCTCTCACTTTTTATTTCAGAAAGTCTTAACACGAATATCATTATAATCAGCAGCACTAAAGAGTTTCTGGTAGCACGCCCTTAAAAATGGATTTCAAATATTCTCATTTTCTGCATCGTCGTGTTCTATTCCAATTGTTGCCAATTTCTATGAAATTGCAGCAGAAAAAATTGAGCAGCACATCAATTACATTACCTGGAAATTACAGGACGCTTTTTAAAATGGCTATATTACATGACCAAAGAGTCAGACTTTTTTATACAGGCTTATGATGTTAAATTACAACAAATATGGCGTAAAAATGAGGTAAAAGGAAATGCAGAGTTTTAAAGTTAGCCTGTTTGTTATTTATCTGTGTGTTAAATAAATATTTCTGTATGGCGATTTACCGGACCGGATTCAATCTCCTTCTAAAACTGAACACACACTAGAGCTATTATAGCTCCCAGCAGGGGGTTCAAGTAATTGGGACCCAATTATCGTCTCCACACACTGGCTGAAGAAGGAGGTGCTGCTGAGATTGACAAAAGTCCCTTGTAGCTGATTGGCTGCACAGTCCTACTGATTGGCTGCATGGGTTTCCTACCTATCAATCATGACAGGAGACCCGTGCCGCTTTCTAATTCACTGGCTGATGGAAAAACTCCAGCCAATGTGTGGCACTTCCACCTCATGGCCATAGTTTCTCCATCTATCTGACTCTTTAATTACCGGCAAGTATAGAAGTGATATAGTAATGGAAGCCCCACATCTCTTGCAGAATGCAGAGCTTTCATTACTGTATTGCTACTGTACCAGTCAGACACCGATGACCATCCTCTTCTGCTTCAAACAAACTGCCCTTTTGGTCTCTCCTGGTTTTCCTCCTATCTCTCTGACCGCACCTTCGCTGTTTCCATCCCTAGCTCATCCTCCACTCCCTCTCCGCTCCCTATTGGTGTCCCCCAGGACTATGTCCTTGACCCGCTCCTCTTCTCCCTTTACAGCTCCTTGCTGGGTAACCTCATAAGCACCTTTGATTTCAACTACCACCTCTATGCTGGTGAGACCCAAATTTACCTCTTCTCCCCTGACCTCAGCCCCTCTCTTCTGTCTAAGATTTCTGAGTGAATGAATCCCTATCCACATGGATGGCCAAACGCTTCCTTAGCTGAATATGGACAATATGGAAATCATTGTTTTTCCTCCCCCATCACCATAACCATTGGTGATACCTTTGTCTCCTCCTCCCCTCAAGTTCGCTGCCTAGCTTTCATTCTTGACTCCTCACTTTCCTTTACACCTCACATCCGTGCACTCAATACATTGCACGCATCCGTCCCTTCCTCACCAATGAAGCTACCAAAACCCTCATATAATTATATCACATCTCAACTACTATAACCTCCTCCTCGTTGGTCTCCCGCTCACCCATCTTGCCCCCCTTCAGTCTATACTCAATGCTGCTTCCAGGCTCATCTTCTTCTCATGTCGCTCTACCTCGGCCTCTCTGCTCCCAACCTCTCTTCCTTCATCTCCATGCACACCCCTTCCCGCCCCTTTTGTTCTGCTAACCAGTGCTATCTGACCTCCCTACTGATCACCACATCTCACACCCGTGCCCGTGACTTATCCCTTGCTGCATCTCTGCACTGGAATGACCTTCCTTCTTCAGTCAGCCTCTCACCACGTTACAGGTCTTCCATCGCTCACTCAAAACGCACCTATTCAGCCAATCCCTCCTCCACTTCCTTCTCCCTCTCTTCCGCTCACACCAGCAGTCCACTTTCTTCCCCCTCCTTATGTCTTCTGTACGTTCATCCCTCTTACTTAGTGTGTTATCTCATGTGAGCAGGGCCCTCCATCCTAATGTTGTTCCCTCCTCCACCACTCCCCCTCACTTCTGCTACCCTTTTACCCCATCCCCACCTGGTGACTTCCTCTCAACCTCTCTCTGCATTCTATCCCCTCCTCCCTGACCTTCCAAGCTTGACACCTCGCATTTTGTTGTTGTATTTGGTATGGCACTGTGGACACCTTGTGGAGCCTTATAAATAAACGATAATAATAATAGCAGATGGTAGAAGGTAGAGGTACAGGGTCCGATAATCATACTTCTCCACACAATTGGGATGATAATCAGTCAGAAATCCTGAATGATCAGATTATAGCCCGAGAGCTTTTCTGGGACTATAATCAGAAGTTTCAGAAATCCATTGTCACCACACACTAGAGCGATTTTTAATCCAAACCACAATAATTGTATGAACAGGCTGTTAATTGAGGTGACCAACTTAAGTGGGTTTAAAAAAAAAGGGGGGGATCAGGTGATTTAATATTTTGCACATCCTCAAGCTACCATAGTGATGCTCATATTTGTATATTTGTAATTTTTTCCATCTCGGCTTCTAGCGGTGCATCGGGTGCAAGCACATGATGAGGGGTTTGTAATTGAAAGAGTACAGAAGAGGGGTGCTGAACACCAACCGCACCTAAGTGTAAGAAACTACATGCAAATATTTCTAAGGGAATGGTTTTTACTGCTTTAAGAGAATAACCTCTTCCAATAGTCTTAGGCATTATGGAATGTATTTCATGCAGATTTTAGTTGATATTCATTCTGGGACCTGTGTGATGTCCCTATGCGTACTTTGTGGTTGATGTTGATGTATGGTTGGAATCATTGTTTTGCTAATATTGCTATTTTCTTGTTAGCTTTCATTTCTTCATTGACTTTGGGACATTAGCCCAGACATTTTTACTTGCAGCCGGACATTATTTACTCTGCAATGATTGCCCTGAAGCATAATAGACATTAGACAGAATATGTTTTCTACAAATGTATCTCGGAGAAAGAGAGATAGAGATTCATGAGAGCCTTCAGCTAGACTGAGCTACCTTGCACCTTGCAATATCCAGCTGTCAGGCAAATAGAAAATGTGCATTGCATTTGTGTGGATGTAGTTCAATTCTACATTCCAGTGTTTACATGAGGCTGGTCATTATTTGTGTGCTACATGCCAAGGCAGAAGTATACAAAGAAAAATCTTCACTTTCACCTCTTGCATCATAAAATGTTCATCTCATGTGTCTGTTAAAGTCAGAGAATAGATACCAATACAGAAAGATTTATGCATTTCAATCATCCAGAGCCTTACAAAATCTGTAAAAAAAAATGTAATCTGTGCCGTTAGGGGACTCTTCCATATGCTGGGAGATCCATATGAGGGGGGCGGCACTTGTTTTCAGACTGGCGGATATAGGTATGCTAATTAAGTTCCGGGGTTGGGGATCAGCAGTTCTGCTTGATCTGCGTTTAGAGGGAAAAAGATCTGTGCGGAAAATTTAAGGTAGGGTTCTGGAGCCGTATACACAAGAGAGGGGGGGGGGTAGGGGAGTGCACTCCCCATCTCCATGCCAACGTCCAAATCTCTGTGCATGTGGAAAACGCATGAAGATATAGATCAGGCCCCTTCACAGGAACCACCTATAAATAGGCACTTTGTCAAACCTTGCCACACAAGGATCTAGACTTCCAACAACAATGTGCTTGAGGATCGCTCGTACAAAGATTTAATCCGTGGACTCTGCCTTCAAATTTAATTGCAATATGACTTAGTGCTCATGCTACGGCATGAGCATCAAAGTCTACAAAGGCAAACTTGTTGGTGCCCAGATAGCAATACCTGGGATCAGTTGGGAGTAATACAAAATGCAGTAAAAGATGGCAATAGTTTTTATAAATGGCAGTATAGGAATGTAGGGGTGGCAGTAAGAGATTTATTAGACAAATGTAAGTCAATAGAATTTTTATGTATTTCAGTGAAGAGATAAAGAAGAATAGCAGTACCACTAGTTGGTGAGGGTAAACAGGAGGTAAAAAAAGACAGCTTTGTTCTATTGCTCTCTAATGCTTTACTAAACACTTTTCTGATTGATTGTATACAACATAAACTACCAAGTAATGATAGTATTAGCATTAATTGTAACACTTTACTCCACACTCCATTTCATTTATACAGCATCACTAGAGACCTTCTCTATCATTCTCAACAAAATTGTACAATGTCAAGAATACATCTCAAGGTGACCTTCTTAGAGACTTGTGATCATTAGGAAAAGGCCTTCCTTCAAACACATAATATACACATGTTCTTGCTGCTTGTATTCTCCAGATTAGAACACAAGTGACTTAAATAAATACTTAATGAATATTTAAAACACAGAAGAAAAGAAGAGTGATTTGCCATCAGTCTATAGTTACAGGGGCCACCGATTAACATTTAACACTCTGAAACTTTATTGTTCCCGTTAAACACTAAATAATGGCTTTCTGGAGGAAAACATGTTACTTTTCATCTTATTAATCATCTGAAATTAGATATACAAGTATAGTAGTTCCAGATATTATGCAAATATGCATTCATTAGCAATCTAGAGCCATTCAGGTGTTATACTGGTCAGTGTGGCAGATTTTTAAATGTCTTTAAGCATAACTAGTAGAAAATTCTTATTTAATAATACACTGTACATCCCCCCAGTTTCCTGGAAGAGCCTCATTAACCCTATTATCATTCATATACCCCTTGGGGTATGGGGCTCTATTTATAATTTATATGGGTGGGACCAATAGACTTTCTTAGAGCGTCCTACTTCCTTTACCTTTGCTGTTAAATAATCACCAGGACAACCATTTGTGTATGTTGAATAATAATATATTCATTTCGTTTTTTATTTTATTTTACTATTAAACTGCTGCAAAATATCTGTAATACAAGAATGGTGGTAAAACAATGTATGGTAGCTACAAAGCTATAGTACCAAAAGTGACCTTTTTACACCATGCACTTAATTGTATATGTACAAAAAAAATGCACCAACATAATCAACCGTAACACAATACTTTTAAAATCATCAAAGTTTAATTAATCATACTAAAATATCTCCCAAAATATCAAAAGATTGGTAGTAAATTGATTGATACATATGAGCGAATTTATAATCAATGTAAGGGTTAGAAACCTTTAGTAAAAAAAAAGCAGCCAAGAGTCATCATTACCATCAATAAAGATCAATGTAAAAGTCATCATTAACATCAAATAGAAATCAGTGTAAACATATATGGCAACAAAGTACTGCCATGGTAATCCCGCTATGCTAAAGGGGGAGAGCGAAAGGAAAACTATCGATAACCATCTAGTGACCTCACGGTCAACTCTTCACCCCAAGCGGGACTTTTACCCGTCCCTTCCTATTCTCAGTTCATGATCCAGGGCACTCATATGAAAGTGTGGTAGTTGATGACAGGTCCCGGTGCACACGGGAGGCTTGCTGCTCGGCTCTGCTTGACACGCGTTTCGCTCAGAAAAATCCTGCTTTTTTTTTTTTTAAGCTAGCCTGGCTACTAATTCTTTACTTAACTCCAAACTGGTGCTCACAGCCCACCCATTTAGGAAAAATAGAGCCACCCTTAAAACCAGGCCCTCATTATCATTCCAAGAATTTAAGTGGGGTACAACTTTCCTAAACCACATTTTTTCCCCCTGCTCACATGAACCTTCTTGCACATACTTACTCACAATACACCACCAATACACACCAACCAGATCTTGAAGTATGAGTGGGGAAATTCAAAATGGAATGGAAGTGCCTCCTAATGTCTGTCCTTCTTAAAGCCTCTGGTCCTCCAACCCTGTGTCTTTCCACATTCCTTTCTCCCCGTCCCCCCTTCATAATGTCATCCTCCTTAATTCTCTTTCTATCCTAGGGGTTTATCTCCCTTCAGGATTAACCTTAAATTTTCCTATGCCTATTACAAGGTGACAAGTAAAACCTGCCATATAATGTGAGTCTTAGCTTCACCTACATTTGATCTGGTATTTTTCTGTGAGTGTTACCCAGGTAATTACAGTCATTTGACAAAAATAACAAACCAATGCTGCATAGGTTTACACACTAAGGCATACACACTAGAGCTGAGCATACACTACAACGATTATCGGTCCCAGAAGGGGGTGGCCCGATAAACAGGACGATTTTCTGCTAGGGAAATGTCCCCTTATCGGCACCATACACCTCTCCTGCTGGGACAGATAATCCTAGGAGAAGAGGGGGGGTGGGCAGGTCTCTCAGTTCTGCTGCATATCTATGTACAAAGCTGCTGTGACAGCTCTGAAGATGTTAATGCAGCTTTGTACATAGATATGCAGTGCCCTCTCTTACAGGGAGTAGTACAGACAGGGAGCAGCCGAAGCCGCGCTTCACACTGCACGGCTTCGGCTGATTCCTGTCTGTACTACTCCCTGCAATAGACGATGCTGTATATCTATGTATTATGCTGTTCTGGTATACTTCAGACCTGTCAGAGCAGCTTTAGATATGCAGCAGCACCTTTCAGGAATAGGGAATCATTCAGCTTGCTGATTTGCTCCCTTAAAATATCAGGAGCTTGCTCCAAATTTAAATCAAACATGTCAAAAAACCAAATAATCGTACCAGAGCGTTTCTGGTGCGTTTATTTGGCGTTTGAAAATTTGATCTTGGCCACTAACTAAAGCGATTATTTGCCCAATCACCCGATAATTGGGTGTTCGGGCCGATAATCGCTCTAGTGTATGGCCAACTTAACATTGGGCCTGATCCTCATTTAATAAAGTTAGGGGACTTGTGTAAGTCCTATTTAATGTTACATTTGCACATGCGCAGCATATGATCCACATGCTTAATCCGTGCCATACAGGCAGAGATAAGTGACGGGGGTGACAGTAAGCACTTCCGTACAGAACTGCGTCCATCCAGAACTTAAGGTAGGGTTCTGGACACATCCAGGACGCTGCATGACAGTGAGAAGTGACAGAGGAGTGCACTCCTTTCTTCCGTGCAGACTTTCAGATCTCCCGGTGTACGGAAAACGCACGGCGATCTAGATCAGGCCCGTTATTATCATGCACACACATAGACCTATGGGACATAGTTTTCATGTTGCACATAACAAGTGATGGGGGGGTCAATTGGCCAACGGACACAGCAAGCTTGCTGCTGTAGTACAATGCCATGGATTTTATTAGTAACAAGATTTTCCAGCAATTAAGTAATATATGCAGCACCATGCTTTACATTAATAAACCAGCAAAAGTGTATAGGTGTGTCTAATGACTAATCTGCTTACACTAAATCAAATGAACATGTGCAGGCACCCATTAAATAGCACCTGCCTTGTATTTGCATCTAATTGTAAGTATACTTAAGATGTCTGTGCCTCATTTGACATGGCTTGTACTGGAAATTATGTACATATGTGGACCAGGTGCAAATCAGACAGAACTGATTATTTTCCTTCTTTGCACATTAGACACTGATGAGGTGTGATTGCCGTAGGTGTTCTATTGATTTTGCTGTATATTTTATGTAATTGGATTATCTTTGGCAAAGAGACTTACATTCAAGCAAAGGTATGGAAGCAACATAGATTAAAAGAACAGTGTCATTGTGCAAACCTTAGTAGTAGGTATTGAAGTGTTACACTATTATTTTTTATCAAGGTATTCAGCTATTTTACCAAAAAGATATTTGTATAAATAAAAGAAAGCAAATGTTAGTATAAAATGGCAGGTCATCATCGTGGCTCCATCCCCGTCTTGGTCTGATTAAGCTGTAAGCCGTCACTTGATGACTCAATGGGGTCCGATTCAATTGAACTTGAAGCCTGCGTTATTTTGGTTGCGATGTTAATCGCGTTTATAACCAGCTATTACCGTAGCCAAAATTCATGGGGTGCATATAAAAATCTGCTATATAAATTTGCGAACTTAGCACCACAACGAAAATAATGTGTACTTTGCATTCAATTAAATCAGGCCCCATTTAGTCCAATAAGACACATCGCTCCTTCCCTAAGGGGAAAAATAAAATCTAAACACAGTGTAATTATAATACTAATGTATGTGTAAAGAGTTATATTTGTCCACATGCTTAGAATTGTTATGTATGTAGTCAGATAATAAAATAAATAAACATATATAAAATAGTCTTTCATAAACCTGATGCCAGTTTCATTTATTTCTAGTAAGTGCAGCTTACTGTTGCCTTTGTCTAATAACTAATATTTGGTGATAATAGGCCAGATCCAGACCTACGTATGCTTGTGATTTTACTCTAGCCGCTGACGCAAAATCGCCCATTAGTATTTACTGCGCATGTGCGTGGCAGATGTTACGTCATGTAACTCTGAACGTACGCAGCATCAGCGTAGCTACGAATGAAGGGGCGGGTTCATCCATACGACACCCGTAGTTATGTTTGGTAGGCGGAGGGAGGCATTTAAATCGTACAGTATGGGCCGGGTTAGGCAGTTACGTACGTGAATCCATTACGTACGTCAGTACTTACGCTAGGAAACGTTAAGGTAGGGTTAGGGAAGCGTAAGACGGCCAAAGTACGTACAAGTGAGGGGAGTGCACAAAAAATACGCTAGCGTAAATATACTACGCAATGAAATGTAACAAGCACTTACGTCTGGATCTACCCCAGTGTCAGTTTTTCCCTCTCCGTTTGTGTTGGGGGTTACTGGTCAGTACCTTAGATTTCATTTATGTTGTTGGAAATTGGGCTTTAATTCCTGTAATAAATTAAGCCTTGCCTATTAATATTGAGGTTCTCAAACTTTCTCAGTTCAATAATTTTTCAAGGTGCCCCTAATCCAAAAGGAATACAGAACAATCCCAATTTTTATTAGTCAGACCCAAACATCTTAATAACAGGAAAGTTGGTAGCTGTCTATCCAGAACTGGTTTCCTGGGTAACATGGCTTTGCCCAGGCCTGGCCAACCCCTGGCTCTCTAGATGTTGTGAAACTATGAGTCCCAGCATGCTTTGACTCAAACAAAGGTGATACCTGGCAAAGCATCACCTTGAGACTGAGTCACATGTTTGCCGAGCCTGCAAACTGGCCCTGGTTTTGTTGTACCCCAGTAACTGCTCTGAGGCACTCCAGGTTGCGGAGTCCCAAACTTTGGGGACCTTTATACTTATTTAATCAGCACTTGCTTGTTACAACATACGTCTAGGTTCATGTTAGAAAAATAAATATACATAGTCACTTTCCATAGATCTGGGGGAATAGTACCCAATATGATAGTAAATATTGATTTAACCACAGTAAACAGCCAATGTATAAAAACTCAGATAAAGGGCTGTCTGCCAGACATTCTCTTTCCTCTTTAGAAATACCACGTACTAAAATATTTACACAATATCTGTATAATCAGCAAGATGTCGGTATGTTTTATGAATGTTTGTTTAAGATGGTTAAGCACTACATAATACACTGTCACTATACTGAAGCCTGTTAGGTATTAAAACAATGAGTTCTTCTGTCATCTCATGAATGTAGAAATATGTATGTATTTGAAGAAACAATTCATATTCGTAATATTGTTGTGGATACCGAGTCATTTTGGAGACCTCTGACCAGTGTTTGGCACAGATCAAGAAAAATATCTCTGAGTTCCAACAATGAGTTATCATTCCTATAAACAAAAGAATATTGGGTACCATGGGCCTGATCCAGACCTACGCCCGCGAGCGTAGCGTATGATCACCCGGGCGTATAAACTTTCACGCCCATGACACTCCCATTGATTGTACAGACTTACGGCGGCTGAACCCTACCTTAACTTTTTCAAGTGTCCGTGCAAATTTTCATACCGATACGCTGGTCGTACGGGGCTTAGCACGCCCATACTGTACAATTTAAATGGCTATCCCCGCCTCTGTGTAGTAACTCAAGAGTCTGGCCTATCGTCGTACA
>WWET01000045.1:1100502-1111503 GCA_011038615.1 Limnodynastes dumerilii | reverse complement strand
ACTGCGCCCGCAAAGACTCATTTAAATGCCCCCCCACCCTCTTTCACATAACTTTTCAGGTACATATATAAACCCCGCCCCTCCGTACGTATGTCCCCAAGTGCGAATCACGTGTCCGTGCCTAAAGCACTTACATGCGGTTGTTCTACGTAACTAACGTAAATAAAGTTACTACACATGCGCAGTTAAAAACGTACCTGAAAAATACGCACGTAACTCCGCGTGAAAACGGATCTGTGAATACACCCCGAGGTTATTCCACTAACGAGTGCATTTTACTCAGGATGGGCTGGATCCAGACATAAGTGCTTGAACTTAGTTATTCCTGGGCTAAACCATGTTGATTGCAGGGGGAGTCAAGGTTATTGTATTCTTTGCATACAGGGATATATCTTTGAATTGCTTACTGCACACAGATACTGACCAGCTTTACTATTACACTGTTATTTAGACTTGGGATAGGAAACATCACCTCTCAACTCTAATACTGTTTGCAACAGATGAAATATGACTACCCTGCAATCAGCATGGTTTAGCCCAGGAGTAACTCATTTCAAGCACTTACTTAAGTCTGGATCCAGCCCAATGTTAGTACTCCTGCATGTAGTATAAAGTTATGTATTTAAACTATTAAAGGGCATTAATATATTTAAAAAAATATATATGTCTGTATTTATAGGAAATGTATATTTACATATATGTACGTTCAGTGTTTGAAGTGGAAATGTATTTATTTATTTATATATGAACAGAGTTTTATATATTGTATGAGATTATGTAGCACTTTACAATAAAATCATTATATAATAACATGACTGGCTAGTAACAGACAAACTGGGTAGAAAAAAGGATCCTACTTGCAAGCTTGCAGTCTATAGGACTTTGGGGACTGATACATAAGGGCTAAATATCACAGAATGAACAAACCAGGTTGTATGGTGAAGTGTTCAGCGCTCTGTATGATCCAGTCATGCAGCAGTGTTTGTATCGGAAATGAGGGCAATTTTTGTATGGAAAACAAATGTGTTCAAGTTTTTGCTAATCAGGCAACAGAAAGGAAAACTGGATTGCAAAGTTGCTATAAATAGAGTAGAAAAATGTTAAGTAGGTTAAGGAATTTGTTAGGCTTGTCTAAAGAGGTAAATTTTAAGGGAGGGCTTAAAAGTTTGAAGAGTAGAGGATAGTCTTAATGGTTGAGGAAGCTTATTCCAGAGATTGGGTGCAGCCCGGGAGAAGTCCTGTAACCGAGAATCAGAGCATTTATTAAATGTAAAGGAGAGTTGAATGTTCTGTAAAGATGATGGGTGAGGATATGTATGTGGGTGCAGTCTCATTGATATCTTTGCAGAGTAGCAAAAGGAAATTTAGTGTCCGTGTGAAAAGATCAGAATGCACAACAATGAATTCACATTTACATTTGTAGTAGTAAAAGTAGCAGCAGTATGGCCTAGCCCACTTACTACTCGTCTACTTCAAGCACTGTATGTCCTAAAATATTTCTTTCTTTTTTTTTTTAAATAAAGATCTCCAGGACTGGGGGAGGGGCTGATTTTACCTGACCTGGTCACTGACCTTTACCTATGTCTGGTAGGGCAAGCACAAACTTTAGTTTTATCAAACACGAGCTTCTCAACCTGTGTGTTGTGTGAACTCCAGACATGGCAGATTCATACCCGTCAGATTAGGAATGTCATAATAGCCAACAAGACTCTAAGCACATCACTGATGTTGCCCAAAATTCGGGCCGGTATCCCGGGAAAGCCGTCAAATCTCCCACTGGAGACTTGAGGCTGTGGTTTAAATCAAACCACAGCTTCAAGTTCCGCTCCCCCGCCTAGCAACACTACTATGCTTAGTGTTACTAGGTTCAGGACAGGGATTGATGATGCAATCATGCCCCGCCTACATCCCGAGTAATACTAAGAAAACCACATTTTCTTACATTAAACTGTGGAACTAGTGAACAGATTTGATTGTAATTTCCAGTGATCTCTAAGTGATCATTTATTTCTACCCTGCACACCGGTCACAATACACCTAAATATAAAGCTAGCACCCCTTATAATGTATCTCACATTAAGTGACAATAGGGTAGATCCTCAGGTCCGTCCCTCATTGAAGTTATGTACTTCACGTACGTAATTTCAATGTTTTGAAGGTTGTGTTGCCGTAAGGGTCGGCTCCCCCCCCCTTTACGCATGTCGTATCTTCGCCATGGAGATAGACATGCTAATGAGGGGACAGGGCAGGGGAAGCCCCGTTATGATCAGGTATGCAGCCGCATAAGTGATGGTCAAAGTTGAGGTAGCAATTTGGACACGTGTCCAGATTTACTACCGAGAGCGAGGAGTGCAGGGGGCATGCACTCCCCGCTCCGAGAACGGCCGTACAGACCTTGGGCGCCCGTAGGTCTGGATCCGGCCCATGAAGTATAATGGTACACTTCATTTCATTGTGGAATTATCTAGATTATTTAGACCCTATTCTTTTTTTAACATATCGATAACTGATATTAAGCTTCTGGGGCTGATTCAGAGTTACACTCACACCTTTTTTTAGGTGCAAGGGTAGACCTGAGCAATACCATGCTGAATTGCAAGGGGAGGCCATTTTAAATTGTGAAACCAGAATTAGAATTAAGAGGTGAAGTTTCTTAGCTCAGCTCTGTGTTATAGAATAAACATAAAGCTATGCAGTATGTGAGTTCTATGTGCAAAAATAAAGTGTTTTCCCTGCATGCAAAAGATTTTAAAATACTGAACACCCCTCACTTTGAAAAATGGTTTAGCCGAGCTGTACACTTGCACCTTTTTTTACCTTTACTCCCAAACTCTGAATCAGCCCCACTGTCTCATCTATATATATCTTATTGTAACATGGAGTACAGAATACACTCCATACATTGGAGTGTAACCCTTTTATTGCCATATCTGCAATAGATGGAGCTCTGCCTTGTAGCTGGAGGTCCTCTAGAAACTGTTCCTAGTAAATCTCTCCTTTATGTCTGTGGAGGGAGGTGATAGTCTGGCAATGAAGGCATACGTGTATTTGCTAATTTAATGCAGGCTTTACACCGTTGGGACTGTCTCTTCTTGATTTATCATCTGCTGAGCATTCAGACAGGGCTACATTAGAAATGCAGGTCAGACAGGGTGACAAAAGTTTACACAATCTAAAATAGATCACATTCCAGCAGAAATCTCTGTAGCTTCACAGAATTAGCTTTGGGTTTATAGCAGCAGTATAGAAATAGGACTTCCATCAGCTCTGTGAAATTAGGCATGGTTATTCTAAGCATGTGGCTTAGTGTTAAAAAAGAAGAAGTTTATCATAGATATAAAGGTTACATTCACTCTTATTACCATATATTAAATGATGCAGTCAACACACGTACGCAGTATGATGGTATCACACAAAGCTGGTCACATGTTCACATAAAAGACTATATTACTGCAGTGAATAGAGAGCAAGTAAAGCCACTACCTGACATTACTAGATATCAAAGACTGTGTAGTAGAAGCATCAATTATATACATGAAACATGAGTGTTTACAGTTATTCTTCTCCGTTGCAGAAATGCTTTGTGTTCATTGGTGGATTCATATGCCACAAGGACTAGTAACTGTGTCCCATATTTTCAACATTCATCTGATCTCATAAATATCCAGTATCTGTGTCCTACTCCTCTGCTCTATTCCATGTCCGGCTCCTCCACTCTGTCCCATGCCTGTGACCTTCACATCTGTTCTGTTGACCGCTCTCTCCCATGTCCTGCTGCTCCGCTCTGTGCGGTGACTTTGTCCTGCTCCTCTATTCTGTCCTGTGTCCTGCTCCTCTGTCCTGTGTCCTGTTCCTCTGTCCTGTCCTATGTCCTGCTCCTCTGTCCTGTCCTATGTCCTGCTCCTCTGTTCTGTCCTGTGTCTGCTCCTCTGTTCTGTCCTATGTCCTGCTCCTTTATTCTATCCTGTGTCCTGCTCCTCTGTTCTGTCCTATGTCCAGCTCCTCTGTTCTGTCCTGTGTCCTGCTCCTCTGTTCTATCCTATGTCCTGCTCCTCTATTCTGTCCTGTGTATTTTGGATAATATAGTTTGGAGGAAAGCAATGGTTACTATTAGTTCTTAGAGTTGGTGTTAGAGTTAAGGTTAGGATTGAGGTTATGGTTACTTAGAGTTACAGGTGGGGTTAGACTTATTGCAATATCACACACGTTACAATATGCTATCCGACAAATGTCAGCAAAGGATAACTGTTGACCTTATTACTATCAGCATGCCATATATTACCCCTGTTCATTCATGCTTGTATTCTATGTCAAACCTTCTTTCTCACAAATTATTAATTAACGCTACCCAAATATATCTTCACTTATCCCCCTTTACCCTCTTATTCTGTCTTCCATTCCTTTTTACTACCCATTCCAATCCCCCTCTGTTCCATTTCTTTCACCTTCCCCTGCTTCGGCTCACAGATACCCTCACGTCACTTATCAGACCTGATCAAAGATCAATGATCCACCCCCTCATTCCTGTGTGTGCCCGTTCTGCTACTAAGCAGTAGTTCTTTGGCAATTTCAGCTAAACATATCAATTGTAACCAATTGATCACAAATGGGACAGATCCTTAAAACCAATCCAACCTATATAAACCTGAGCCTGAGCACTATTCTTGCTTCTTCCATTCTAGGGCCTCTCTTGATTTTTGTAACAGTCACCAGTGTCCTTCTGGTAGCTGATTTCAGCTTGACCTTTGAACCAGGCATAGGCAATGTTGGCACTCCAGTTGTTGTAAAACTACAACTTCCAACATGCTCCTTTTGCATAGTTATAACTGATACTTGGAAAAGCATGATGGGATGTGTTGTTTAAAAACCTCTGAAGTGCCACAGGTTGCCTGTGCCTGGTTTATCCTCCTTGGTTGAGATTCTGTTTCACTAATCCATGTTTTCTGGATCAAAAATCTGGTGCTTTTTATCGTTTTAAATCATGTCAAAAGATCAAATAATCGTTCAGAAGCCTTTTTTGGACGATTATTGGATTCTCGTCCGAAAAATCGTTACCATACACTTGCGCGATAATTCAGGCTCTTACGAGATAATTGAAGGATCGGCCCGATAATAGCACTAGTGTACGCCCAGCTTTAGCTTCTCATGTTTACACAGTGACATTTCTCTGTCTGTAAGTGTACCATATATTCACTCGCTTCATTATCTTCTGTACACCTTCTTGACAAATAACTACCAGCTATTTATGCTAAGGAGTGCAGAGAATTTTAACGTGTAAGTTTCTGGAAGAAAAGGTCCAACTTTATTGCAAAGGTGGATTTAGATATATTATTTTTTTTATTGAACAGTTAAGGGGGGGTGTCAATATATTTATGTACCAGGAAAGGTGCTACAAACTAACCCAGAATAAGATATACACACACACATTAATGCTAATGTAACAAAGCATCCAAGAGGGTCATAATAATTGATGCACTATATTTATTTTAGGATTATCTCTAGTCCATCTTTTAAGAAATTCTGTGTGTAATTACTTTTTCATATTTTGATGCATAATTACCAGGAATTATTGAAATGTTATTTTATTTAAAACGGTTAAACTTCCTGCAAATTGGGAAACAATAAAGTAGGCACATCCTGATAACTGGCAATGCATAATGGGATTTGTAGTTTCCCAACACCCGGGGCCGGATTTACTAAAGTCGTATTTGTTAAAATCGCTGGAGTTTGATTGCAGTTACTGGTGCGTTTGAACTCACCTTTATACTATAGTGAACTCGTCCAAAACTCACCAGAGATAAGTCAGAACATATAAATCGCTGGATTTACTATGGGGTGAGTTTTAAAATCACTGGTAAATAGCATAATAATCGCCAAAGAAAATAGAGGTTATGGTGAGAGGCAAGTTTTCTAAAATCGCTGGCTATTGGTCAGCAACAAGCCATTAGCCTATACAAATGACCTCACAAAGGTTAGGAACTGAGGGTTATTGTTAAGTTATGTACAATGGTGTTCTGTGGCAACCTGCTGCATACAGCTTTTTTTTAGTAAGTGTATTAAAAAATCACAGACAATGTGTTAAACAAACAATTATTTTATTTCACAATAACACAAGTAATATAACCTATAACGACACTACACTGACAAGTCCAGCTAACCTCCTTGTCACGATATGCAGCACCAAGCGCCGCACTTACCATGTCAGGAACCATCTAAGTTTTCTAAAATCGCTGGCTATTGGTCAGCAAAAAGCCATTAGCCTATACAAATGACCTCACAAAGGTTAGCAACTGAGGGTTATTGTTAAGTTATGTACAATGGTGTTTTGTGGCAACCTGCTACATACAGCTTTTTTTGGGTATTAAAAAATCACAGACAATGTGTTAAACAAAAAATTATTTTATTTCACAATAACACAAGTAATATAACATATAACGACACTACACTGACAAGTCCAGCTAACCTCCTCCAAATGCAAACACTCACAATCAGAAAGTGACCTGCATTTATAGTATCTGTGATGTGAACTCCCGCGATTTTAAAGCAAACACCAGCGATTTTAAACATATTTAAAGCTTCAAAAACTATTTTAACACAGATCGTTGCAAACTACAGCGAGTTTAACTCACCACGATTTAAATCGCCAGACATCGCCATTTCAAAAAAAAATCTTACTTAGTTAATACGACAAGTTTCAAAGCAAACTTTCCGGAGATTGATGGCAATGTGCGGAAATTTTTACTGGTGATTAAACTCGCCCCTTAGTAAATCCAGGCCCTGGAGTACACCAGATAGCCTATAGCTGCATTGTGGGTGGTATCTGGTAGGAATGTAAGGACATATTTTATACAAATGCCAAAAAGTAGAAATCATTACACCGGCATACCCTTTGTACCTAATGGAATGGGTCATGTTAGAGGGTTTGAACCGGTATCTCCAAATTATTAAATTATATTCACCACTGGGCTTTTGGGAAATTTAAATCTAAATATAAGAATTAGCAAATATATTTATTATATTTAGCAAATAATTTAGCTAATGTCTGGTAGAAGACAAATTGTATAGAGTTAGTAAAGTGACTAAGTATCATCTCCGAATGCAGTTAGGGATAATTAATTGTGGATGATAAGTCTGAACAAGTATGCAACATCTTTACTGTAAATGATTGTGTGCATTAGTATAATGACAACAGTAAAAGGGGTCTCTCTGCAACAGGACCCAGAGTTGGGCAATTCCTTTTGCGAAATCTCATATGGTTTTTCTTTTACACTTATATCATACATCTTCAATGGGCCTACAAATATCTACATGAAAACATAGAGAGGCTAAATAAGAGACATTTGGCCTATCCAGTCTGCCCAATATTTATATAAACCACACTGTTTCTGGACCCTATTTGACCTCCAATGTTGTTTAAGAATTAGGATATCCTTACTTATATCCCAAGCATGTTTAAACTTGTCCTACTTTATCGGCCTGTACCACCTCAGATGGGAGGCTATTCCACTTATCAACTATTCAGTGAAGTCATTTTCCTCACATTTCCTCTAAATCTTCCACCCTCCAGTTTATACGCCTGGCCTTTTTTGAAAGATGCTCCCCTCCTAGGGGTGGAACTACCATTGGTGCAACAGATGCAACGACACCCAGGCCCATGCTGATACAAAGGCGCACCGCCGAAGCTCCCCCTTTTTTTCCTCTTCCTATGCAACCAAACACTTGACTTGCCTTTCTCATTGCTTTGTTACGTTGCTTGGCTACCTTTAAGTCACATCAAACTGTGTTTCCTAGATCCCTTTCCTCTAGTAGTTTCTAATGTAGTGACTGTGAGCCGGATTCACTCTTAAGAAGAATGCTTCTTAAGTGCGCAGTACTAAGAATGGAGCTACTATGCATGCAAAGTAGCTCATTTATGCTATGTACATACCATTTCCGTACATAGATTGCGTGCGGTCTTTAAAGACATAGCGTAAATTAGCTACCATGCATGCGTAGTAGCTCCATTCTTAGTATCACGCACTTAAGAAGCATTCTTCTTATATTAGAGTAGATCAGTGTTAAACAACCTGCACATTGGGGACTGCATGGCAGCCATTATTACCTTTACTCTCAGTAATACATTCAAACAATTTCAGAAAGAAAAATAATTCTGTATATACTGTAATATCAAACCAGGAGGTATGTTGTTACTTACTATAATGAACAAATCTGACATCAACACATAATGAAGCTGACAGCTGTAGGTAACAGCTCACAGGTTCTCATGCAAACCAAGGAGTGACTATTGCCTTTAACTGAGCTAACTCAATAGATCATAGTTCAGTTGCCAACTCCCAAAATTCAAGCAGTTCTTCCGCTATCCTGGGAGAGCTGGTAAATCTTCCGCAAAGGGACTTGAGGCTCGTGGGTTCCATGAAACCACGACCTCAAGTCCTGCCCCCCTGCCTGGCAACATTAGTTTACTAGTGTTGCTAGGGACAGGGAGGGACTTAATGACGAAAATTGCGTCAACAAGCCCATCCCCCATCCCTATAAAACCCCGAAAGGGGCAATTGAAAGTCAAGGGGCGGGGCTTAATGACGTGATTTGCAGAAATTGCGCCGTTAAGCCACGCCCCCTGTATGCATCTATGGCTTCCCTCCAGGATCTCCCCGATCAATAGAGCCGGCAACCCTGCAATAGATCAATGAGAATTTTTATCTGTTAAACAACATCAGGGTTCACCAAAATTGCCAACATAAATTCACTTATCCAGCGACATTAATGTCTCCATGAAGATCCCAAATGGAATGTTTGTGACTGACAGCAAAGTATTATTACTGCTCCCCCATATAAGTGACAGCTTGGCTATGGTGTCACATTTTTTATACAGTTTATGAATATTGTATCTTGTGCTCTACTATACCTTATCCATAATCTTATTTATAACATAGATCACTGATTAAAATGTGACTTGAAACTGTTGAACTGCACAAGCACTTGCGCTGACACCTCTTTGAAGGACAGTATGATTTATGGGCTTCAGGTAGAAGAGCAGCGGTTATACTCTGCTTTGTTCATTAGATGAGCACGTCTGTCCTGAAGCTACAGGGGCTGCATTCATGTCAACAGTAAAATCTCACTACAAGCAAAGTTTAAAGCAGGTGGAACCCCAAATTTCTATAGGAATACATGTGAATAATAAAGTAGGAGGGGGTTCAAAGAGGGAAATGGTATTAAGGGATAGTTTAAAGATTTATTACATTAAAATACAAATAAAACACGTTTCACTGATTTGTTTCCATTCCTGACAAGGGGTAATACTAAACAGTATTCAGGAAAGGGGCAACAATTTTTGAATTACAGCAATACAGGGTGTTCTTGATGAGGTACTCAGACTACTGTCTGATGTGCTAAGGGCGTTTTAAGAAGCGAGGGGGCCCTTGTGCAGGATATGTACATGCCCCCCCCCCACCACCACCACCACCCTACCCGGAGACAGGACTGTTCCAACTCGTGGACCTCAAAAGGGGTGGGGGCTAACTTTAAGCCCTGTCCCTTTTTGGCCCGTGAATCGGGACAGTCCCACAGTGAGACACCCACCACAGAGGAAGGGGGGCTCATTCGGCATCTATTTCTTCTCTCTGGGAGATCTTAAAGGGAACAAATAGATGCTGAATGGCCCCCCTTCCCCTGCCAACCCTGGGTGCAGGATGAATGCCACAGGGCCCCCTGTTCTGAGGGGCCCGTGTACACTGCACACCCTGCACCCATTATAGACACGCCTATGGATTGGGCAAAGTTGTAAGGAGGTAACAACAGCATGTTAACCAAGGGTGATACCAGGTGGCAGAGGGGCATATTTTATATGAAGATGAGATGAATGGAATATGCAAAAAAAAATGTATCTCAAAATTACTGTAAAATTTAAAAACAAACAACATTTATATACATATATATGTAGTGACTATGGGCTGGCTTCACTGTTAAGTAAGTGTCTTGCGTAAGTCCCGTCACGCATGCGCACACCAAATGTTACGCTAACGTAACTTCTGATGTACAGAACTCAGTTCTGTACATTAGAATTCCCAATGAATGGGCTGACCCTTTACTTCCGCATGCCAAATCCCCACCATACAGGCAAGAATAGGCATGCAAATGAAGGGTCGGGGGCAGGGATCTGCGTCCGGACGGATGAAGATCCATGCAGAGAAGTAATGGTACATGACCAGAATCCTGCATGAGAGAGCGTAGTGATAGGGGCGTGCACTCCCCTCCTCCTTGCAGACCCCGCATGTACAGAAAGCATGCGGGGGTCTGGATACGGTGCTATGTGTCTACTATGTAAAATGATACTTGAGCTGATGTCTTAGTGGGTAATTGGTACTCCCCAATAATTGGTTGAGAACCACTGTTCTAGATAAATGTGTAATAGGTGCCTGCATGCACTTCCATATATGCGGATCATGGGACATTCATGCAGGGTTTTATGTATGGGTGGTACCAGGGGTACTCCAGGTTGCCAGCTTTTCAGCAGCCCAGCAAGGCGATTACTTGGAGCAGGAGCACTTTTTGTTTTGGCACTACAGGTGGGGGCATATAAGACCTGGGGGCAGGACTGTGGACTACTATAGGACAACTGTATCTATTACTGTAATTGAGTGTCAGTAACTTTTTCATGTATTCATGTACATCCATATAAATAACCACTAGCAGACCCTCTTTCCAGTAAAGAGCATGGGGCTGGATCCAGACCTTGTTAAGTGCATTGACTTAGTTACACCTGGGCTAAACCATGTTGAATTCAGGGGGAGTCAAGTTAATTGTATACTTTGCATGCAGGGATATATCTTTAAATTGCTTACTGCACACAGATACTGACCAGCTTTACTATCACACTGTTATTTAGACTTGGGATAGGAAACATCACCTCTCAACTCTAATACTGTTTGCAACAGATGAAATATGACTCCCCTGCAATCAACATGGTTTAGCCCAGGAGTAACTAAGTTCAAGCACTTA
>WWET01000045.1:1082134-1100202 GCA_011038615.1 Limnodynastes dumerilii | reverse complement strand
TACATTTATTCGCGGAGCGTATTTTCGTGCGCGTAAATTCGTTACACTCCCCTCGGCACACCCCTTACACAGAAGTATTTTGTTAAGATACGCTTTCCAAACCCTACCTTAACTTTTTCCAACGTAACCGCAGTCATACGCACACGTACGTATGGGCTGGACGAATTTACGCAGCTAAGCACGCCCATACTGTACACTTTAAATACAACCCCCGCCTACTTCACGTATTTCAGACGTATTTTGGACGCACGTAAAATTGGCACGCCCACACGTAAGTATTTACGTGACACATACGTGAATGGCCCATACGTTCACAATTACGCTACGTTAATGTGCGTATTTTCTATGGTGCGCATGCGCAGTGCGTACAAAACAGCGATTTTACGTCTCCGCCACGCGTAAATTCGCTCCGAAGCGTTGTTCTGGATCAGGCCCATTGTGATCACATTAAGTTTTGCAGCGCCCCTTACTGTTAACTTCAGGGACAGCCTATACAATGCCCATTGACAAATTGATATACAAAAGGTACACACCTGCCTGTATGCTTCCTATGTTCTAAACACACTATTGGACCTATTCCACCTGTTTTTATCTGTATAGTTGCAGGTGCCTAATGCTGGCTATTAATACACTTGTTTATGAGGAAATATAAGAAATTAGGTACATAATATAGAGGTATTTCTATAAAAACTATATACAAATGTATGACTTAAAATGTGTTAGCTCTCATCTGCCACCTAATTAACTAACAAAAATGGGATTTCACAGGATTATATTTATTTATTTTTTCTTATAAATAAGCATAACTCTCTATGGCTGCCTGTTTTAATGAAGAAACATTTAAATAATGAAGACATAATTGAGTAACTGTCTTTTATACCTCCACCTACAGTGTGTGTGTGTGTGTGTGTGTGTGTGTGTACAGCAAATAAGGATAGGGTTAATTGTAACATCCGCCCCTTCTCCGCTGAATGGGAGCTGTCTCTGCTACTGACACACCAACTCCACTGCTGTCTGTGCAGACATCCTGCCAGTTTCAGGGAACTCTACACAGACTTTGCTGTTGCCTGTGACCAGATTCATCCACAGCATTCTGCAGAGAGCAGGGGAAGAATGGAGAAAGAGGAGGACATAAGCTGTCTGGTAACACCCACCCTGCAGATCCTGCTATTCCCAAGCAAAGATGCTCCATCCAGCGTCCACTCCACACACACACAGCATCCTCTGGCCAGTGAAAGTTAATATTTTAACCAGCAGGTGCAGAGCCAACTCCAAGTCACTGTATTGTGTGTGTGAAAGTGTTTTTTCTCCCCCTCTCTCATGGGCTTTGATTTCATGACGTCCCTGATCAGCTCTAGTTGTGTGTGTCTGCTGGCAAATGATGGATCTGGGTACCAGAGTCACACACTCCTCTACCTTTGTCCTGTGAGTTACAACTTGTCTTGGGATCATTTTTCAGAAGGCTTTCACGTTTGGTCCTCAGCTGGAGCCAGGGTTGGGGCTTTCAGGCTGATGTTACTGTAGCTTGCCACAGAGGCACTTTGGAAAGTGACTTGTAATAAACTGACTGTCAGGAACCTGGAAGCGTCTGGAGTGCAAGAAGGTGACTGGTGACCTAGGTCACTAGTGGAAAAGTCACCTGTCTCACTTTGCAGATATCTAAGGCAAAGAAACGACGTGCAGGAGTGGAGGATATCATATTTTAGTTTTCATACTTTGGTCTTGGAAACGGTGCCACTTGGATCTAATAATAATGTCTCAACCAACGGAGAGGATACATTCCAAAAAGGCTGGCATTCGGGCAGCCGTGGTATTAATTGGATTGCTCCACAAATCACGGAGACAGATTAGAGAGAGGAGGTAAATGGCACAGATCATTCCTATTACAGTAGTTATTTACAGTGTGTTTGCCTTGTGACCTAATCTGTGCATGTGCTGGACTCACCTTGTGCTCTCTCTCTGTGTGGCCCATTCATGCTGCTGCGTGGCCCATTCATGCTGTGTAGCAGGAAAGAGTTGCAATGACTTATTGTGCTAATAGAATGGATGTGACTGTGGGGTTTTCAGGATGTATTGAAAACAAGAGTGGGAGCACAAGCCTACTGTGAACTAGAATATAAAATGCAAGACTTGCTGAGGCAGAATATGCAAAGAGGCAGTGGGGTAACAATATGTCATTAGTACATCAGAGTGTGGAGGATGGATGAGGGACACACAAAAAACAGGCTTGTTATCAGTGTTAGCTTGTTACAAAGGAATATACTGTGATCATGACACATGCAAGTCAATGACAGCTTGTGCAAATGTTAATGGTATCTTAGCAAATCGTTTAAAAAGTTACAAAGAGGCTACCAGAACAATCTGTCATCTGTGTTATTGTATACTCAAATACATGACAATTCTAATAGTGTGTGTGTGTGTGTGTGTGTGTGTGTGTGTGTGTGTGTGTGTGTGTGTGAGAGAGAGAGAGAGAGAAAGATAGAGAGAGAGCGAGAGAGAGAGAGAAATTAATTGTACCTTGTAATGCAGGGATGCAAATTTTTAATTTGATTACAAGATTAGAGTTAAGCGTTTGTGTCCAAGCTCAAATAAATTGCAATCTAAAAACAATGCTGTTCAATGTTTGTGTTCAATATATGCAATTCACAATTTGCATCTATTTATTTATTTTTGCAGCTGTAATTTAGATTAATAATCCCAAATTATGATATATATTGTGTAATGCCACTCCTGTACTAGACAAGTGACATCCTATTAGTTACTGATAACCTGACCATTTATATTTACAGTAAAACAAGATGTGAGTGCTTCTGTTACTTAAATGCATTAATGTCTGTGATTACAATTACATTTCCTCGTTATCCTTTTTATAGCATCAGACATAGGGCAGAGAAACTAAATGTTGAGGAAGAGACAGCAAGCTTAAAAATGCTTAATTCAATCAGCTCATTGCAGAACCTTAGGAAAGTTCAATATTTACCTGTTGCAGAGCAACTGAGCCCTTCATGACATAAGTGTCTTGTTGTCTGTCTGGGACAAGGCAGGGAAAAGCTTAGCCCACAATACTCATGTTGTGATACCATGCTTTAAATAGGATCTTAGCATTTTTAGCATTGAAATCTGAAGTGGTTATTTTTTTTTACCTATATCTTAACATAGCTTAAAAACTATTTTTTATAGAAAAACGTCTTGTGAGACAATATATAAAGAAACCTTGATCTAGTAGCAATTACATTTGTGCAATATTTACAGTGCACAAACTGTGGCAAACTGCTAAATCACCTGCTACCAATAGATGTTTTTCTCCTCCAATAAGAAGTGTGATAGTTAGAGGGTGACTGGCCTGGTGAGCAGGGTGACATTTACCTCTCAGATTACTCCCATATTGGATCAATGGTAATCTGTTTTTTCTTTAAAACAGGATGCCAGGTCAGGTTTTGCCTTGCCCATTCTACAATGTACTAGACCTCACTTGATGATGGAGCATTCTAGAAGCAGTTATAGAGAATAACAGTGTATGTGTACCTTACAAAATAATAATAATTATTCATTAATAATAATAATAATAATGGGCCGGATCCAGAACTACGTCCATCTTCCATAGACGGACGTAATGCATGCGCAGTAGCTATTGTTTATTGAATTACGTCCGTCTATGGAAGAGTAAAATAGTAATTCTATAGCAATGGCAATGACTCTGCCAAGAGGAACTTAAACACAAATTTGTCTACCACATAAACATACACACAAAAGGGGTCACTATATTCAGAAGCCAATAAATCCAGCTGTATTTATTGTACATTGACTTAAGGGAAAGCAATCTTCAGTAACATGGAGGATAAATACTCCACAGATGGTTTGAAATAGAACCATTTGCTCTAGTGCCATAGGACCACTGTGCCACCATGCTGAGGCTGATTTGCGTATCAGGTGGTTGTAACCATGGATATTCACATGTATACCTGACTTTGCTGTATTCACCTCAGACAGGCTTACGGCTTCCCATTTTCAGCTCTATATCATCTCTAGATTTTGGTATCAGTTGTATTATGACACAGTCCTAGCACCATCACTGTGCTCTGGAGGTGGTTGTGTGAATGTGTCGTGGGAGTTACAATTAATCCTTTTTTAATTAGCAGTCTAGCATTTGGAATGTGCCATGTGGAATATTTCCAGTTTAGGGCCTTTTCCAACACACCAGCGTGTATGTATACAGTGATTTAGTGGTGAAATTGTTTATTATTTTCATAGCTTAGTCTTAAAGGATTTCCCTTTTACATATTTACATTAAACTATCTTTCAGGTTTTCTGAGGTGAAATATGAATAATAATCCTTGTGTGATAAGCAGCTTCCTGTTCTTACCCTGGCAGCAAAGTAAATACATTCCTGGCCTGGGCCTTTAGAAGGTTTTAGATACTTTTCATAGTTAAAGATTTAATAACAGCTTGTCAGTTGTAGACTTACATGGAAGAACTATAGCTGCCAAAAAGACGACTGATAAGAATGAAAGTGTTGAGGCAGAAAAAGTATAATTAAAATGTCATTTTGGAAGTTCTCCTTTTATTAGGTATGGATACATGATACATAATACATGCCTAAAGTGACACGGTAACCCAGAAGCACTGTAAACGATTCACTGATAAAGAATCCACGGCAACCTGAATACATCCTAAGTAAGAGAATTATTTCATGACGGGATCATTAACTATTTATAGTGGATCAGCAATCATCACGGACCGGATTCACAACTAAATTTTTTTAAAGTTCCGTGCCTATTTCTAAGTGCTGCGCTAATGCGCATGCGTAGTAAATATTTTATGCTATCTACGTAGCGTACATGTGGTCTTAAAAGAAACTCGAGCCTGCAGCTTTACTACTTTTAAGAACAGAAGTGTGTGTGTGTGTGTGTGTAACCAGCACTCTCTAAGCACTGAATACTGATTTCCGTTCCATTCGCACTCGCAGCAGGGATGACAAATCCCCGTTAGATCCTGGCTTCTGTTCGGGCTGAGCGGAGGACAGACCCCTCACATGTACAGCCTTACGATCAATGACCCCTCCCTTAAGGTTGGCAGCTTTTGAAAAGTTGCTATCAAGGCGCTGCACCGAAGGGGTGTGTCCAGTACTGACAAAAGGGTGTGTCCTGTGAATAGCTCAACCAATGGGTGTGTCTTGCACTGCCAGGAAAACTATTTCTCAATAAAAATGGCAGCATCTGTATTTATTGTTTGTTAAAGGGAATAAATGCTTTCAGTATTAAATGTATACTGCTAACCGGAAATCCGGTGACTTCATCTTTATAGAGAAGCTAAAAGTAGGTGACACTGCAGCTGATTAACAAGAGACCAAAGTGCATTTTCATATGTCTCCATTACTGAAGTTACGTTTTCTTAGCTAACTGCCAGTCTTTGACTACATCTTGGGCTCCATGAAATTGGCCATCTCCATAGGGCTTAATGCAGGGAACTAGGACACTGTCATCATAGCACAATGACTTCAGGTTCAGGAAGATTGACAAACACTTCAGAAAGGTCACCTACTGTTCACAGATTCTCCCTGATATCCAGGTACTGACTAAATCCTTTCCTCAGTCAGTAATCGCACAGGAGAGAAGCTGCAGTAGATTTGCCATTTGTCCTGGTTCATGATAAGTAGATATTTGCATACTTTTCGCCCTGGAAAGCTTTCACCACACAGATTGGGGGGGAAAGTTTGTTAAATAGGGAGATACCCTATAGTATCTGCATATAAAACTTCCGAGGGTATCTCCCTATTGTGAATTGTCCCATAAGGGTGGAAGAATGCCTTTTGTATTTTCCACTGGCTGAAAATCCATATTCATTGTTCTGTGTAGAAACCCTTCAGATGTTGTAACTGTCGGCAGATACTGAGGCAGTTACTTATATTATTCAAACCTGGGAATGTGTAGCCAGACGCGCAGGACTGGATATACCTGATGAATATCCATTACCTCTGCCACCTGCACCAGATAGCACCAGAGCTATTAAAGCTGCACATCTGGAGATCTAGGAGAATTTGGTGCTTAAATGGCCTATTCCAGACAAGTAATTCAGGATACAATATTGACCTTCAAAACACTGCAATAGCTGTATGAGATCATCATGCAGATACTATTTATCCTAAGCAGTGTTTCATTATTTAGAAACTTACAATAATATTATTCTTGGCAGTTTAGCTTTTTCATTCACTTATTACTATTGTATCTATAGTACTGTATCTGTTAGTGATTCATAAGATGTATCTAAACAGACTTGTAAAACTACAAATACAAGATGAGAGAGAGTTCTGAATGCAGATCTAGGCCAAGATTTACTAAGCTGCGGGTTTGGAAAAGTGGAGATGTTGCCGATAGCAACCAATCAGGTTCTAGCTGACATTCTCTAGTATGCAACAGTTAAATGAGATCTAGAATCTGATTGGTTTCTATGGGCAACATCTCCACTTTTCCAAACCCGCAGTTTAGTAAATCTAGGCCCTAATGTCCAAAATTAAGTGGGTATTAATACATACTGAGGTCCGTAAGCAAAGAGATCCGTAGCCTAACACCTGCCGTTCGCATGCATAGATGTAGCGTTAAAGGAGCTTGTGTAAGTCGCCTAACTTTATTAAACAAGGATCAGGCCCAGGATGAGGAATAGCATGTGCACCCACCTCCTTGTGATGTTTCTAGTGATGTTAGGCCACACTACAATGTATACTGTAGTATAGCAATTATACAGCTCTATTGCCATGTAAATCAGTTTCTATCTGGTTAGTTGAATAAGAGCAGCTGGTCTGGAGAGACCCCCAGGGTATTAGATGTTTGTTGTTAACAACAAGTGGAAATGATAACGTGTTGGCTCTGCTGGGGTCTTTGTCACTGATTCCCAGACGTTCCACGTTACTCCTGTAATGCCTACATTTCACACACACACTGAGAATAACATTATGAAATCTAGGCATCCTTTTATGCAGGACTACCCGTGTGCAGCAGTATTATTTTCTGTGGCATCCAATATAACATTATACAGACAGATCTTTAATAAGGGGCAGAAAATGAGATGTCAAGCTGCTGAAGACCTAATAATTCAGCTCTATCAGTCACTCTCCCTGACGTTTTGTATTAAGACATACTGTACATTTTTATGAGCCATACAGCTTCTACATGAGAGCATATTCCTATACATAGGAACTATTAGAATATACAGAAAAGAAACAATTTGCACCTGATGAGAGAGAGACAAATGTGCAGTTGAAATTAAGAGTTGAAAGGGGACATCTACTAGCTCAAGTCTAATTTAAAAGTAAAAATGTTCAGAATTAGTGTGTTATAAGCAGAACTACAGTATTTTCCCTGCATGGAAAAATATGTCCAGCCCCTTTGTATAGCGATTTTGTGCCTTACGTTTTCAGATTGCAATATATTTCAGTCCTGTAGTATTGGTTTACTCTATTTTGTATGTTTTGTTGGTGGCTTGTGTGAATCTATATCAGAAGCTGGTAGGGGGCCCCCAGAACCTGATGCAGGGCCCTTGTTTAAAGGTCCTAAAAGCAGTACTATATGCAACCTACTATATACTCACTACATGTCTGCACAGATGAAGACATTTACCCAACTCTCATGTGCTAAAATGCGGGGTGAAGACACACCCCTTCCGTCCCGGAAATAGGTGTCCCCAAGCCTATCACTGACTATACACTATATAATAACCTTTATTTTAAACCAGGGGCGGAACTACCATTGGTGCAACAGGTGCAATGGCCCATGCTGATGCAAGGGCCCACAGCCGTCATCACTGCACCGGATTACCTGGGATATCATCAGCTCCAAAGCATATTTTTTGCATCTGGGCCCACAACTCGCTAGTTCCACCAATCATATTTTTGGATGGAAAAGATTATGTACCGACATACTTCTCCACACTGTACACTATACCAGGCCTGGCACACCTGTGGCTCTCCAGGTGTTGTGAAACTAAGAGTCTCAGCTGTTTTGACTGCGTGACCATAGCTGATAACTGACAAAGCATTGTGGGACTCGTAGTTTCACAACACCTGGAGAGCCACAGACTGGCCAGGCCGGGTATAGTGTCTCACATGAAACAATATGTCAGTACAGGGATCCGTCTGTCGCTTTGAAAGTAACTTTTTTTGATATATTGACAGCGGACAGCTAATTGTCAGCTATCTCTTATTCGAAAGTGTGTTCACACTTAATAATGAATGGCTAAGTATGGCGAAAGATCTATTTTTCAGCATCTTACTCATTCAATACAACAACAGTTTTGAGACATTTCCCGACCGGTCCCAAGGCTGGTCTCTGTAGTCTTCCCATTGTGATAGTTACCTCCCGCATCCTCAAGCGTAGCAATAATAGCCAATAAATGCTAAATAAGCCTGACAAAAAAAGTAACTTATTAAAGATTAATAATAGAGATTTATGTAAATTATTGAATATAAAAACATATATATGTGTGCGTGTGTAACTATATTTTATATATACCCACAATCCATTAAGAAAATCTATAATCATCTATTTTTGTTATTTACAGCGAACATGTAAATATTTTGCATTATTTATCGGTGTTTTCGGACATTGTTTAAACAAATGATTTTGAAGAATCTGTTGAAGCTCTGTTTAATCCATGTATTATGTTCAGCTGTGCCACTAAATTATTAGAAATGGGATGGTCAGTACAGTATGTTTGTTAGATGTAGGGTTATTATTGTCATATTATGTCTGAATGGAGCCATTGCTGAGGCATTGATAGCTCTCTTGGCATTCTCTGTCAACATCGGCTAACGGCCTTTAGTCTCTTTAGGTTTACATTAGAGCATTACATGTGTACCTTGGTGTGTGCCTACATTCTCTCTACTGATATGGATCCATCAGCAAAACCTATTTTCAGCTAAGTGCCATCCCCAGCTTGCAGTGCTTTCTTCCTCCAGTGATTTATGTCTAAGGGATGGCAGCCCATGGAGATACCAACCTTCAATTTGCAAATGCACAGATAGAGAAAGAGACAAAAGGGCATTTTCCATCAACCTCCATCATCTCTGTTTCTCCTGCTCCCCTCCCTAACCTTATTAACTCCTTCTATGAGAGTCTGGGTGACTGGATGTCTTCTGATTGTGCCTGCAGACTAAACCACTAATGGGCTCACATTTAACTAATGATTTCCAGGGACACAGTTGTTGGCCAGGTGCTTCGATGACAAGACATGTTATGTGTTAACTGTCTGTAGGACATTATCAATGTGACTATGAATATAGAATTGTTGGGCAGTGAATAAAAGTTCTACCAAACTTCTCTATTTTCCTTAACTTATTTATTAGTGATTAGAATCGGGTCCAAAATATATTTATCCCTTAAAAGAGGTTTAATTTTTAACCTAATTGCTCAGTGCTGAATGCGGAAAAGACTTCAAGGTAGCTGCAATGGTTTAATATGTAGCTAACGTTGGAATGGAGCTTGTCCCTTACAGATGTCTATAAATCATGTTCACGAAAATGAAAGGTCATTTGAAATCAATAACCCAGGTTCCCTCACCTTTATCGTTAATAATTGATAAAGGTTATCTTATTTTTGTGGAAAACCCCAAACAAATGGAACACAAACAGTTCAAACATAATAAAAGCTTGTTTAAAACTTTTCTAAAAGTAGAAAAAGGAAAACTACAAATTTTAGCATTGGGACTTATCCAGCATTAGGAGGAAAAACAACAATAATAATAAAAAAAAGTAAATCTTTACCAGATCATGTTGCAGTGTGAGGGGTGACACTTAATTGGGTGTGGGTCCCCGGAAAGAACGGCTCTATTTCGATAGGGCCGTTCTCTCCCAGCCAGTTTTGAACTGGCTGGTATATCGATTGCTTATGCCTCAAAGAGGTATAGCAATCGATCCCCGGAGCACCGAATATGGTGCTCCAAAAGGTGAGTGGCTAAGCTAACCCCAACTTCCCCTAATTCTAACCCTAACCCTCCCCTTCCATTACCCTAACCCTCCCTTTCCCGCAGCCTGACTCTAACCCTCCCTTCCCCGCAGCCTGATCCTAATACACCCTTCTCTATAGCCTAACCCTAAGACCCCCCCCCTCCTCCCCGCAGCCTGACCCTAACCCTCCCTTTCTATGGTCCTAACCCTAACCCTCCCTTCCTAAGCGCCTAACCCTAAACCCCCCCCTAATACTAAAATGCCCCGGAGAGGTTACTCACCTCTCCATAGCTGTCATCCGGCGGGTCTGCGAAAATGAATGGGCACACTCACCTATTCATAAAAAAAAATTCTAAAATGGCCCCCTATTCGAAATAGAGACAGCCGAAAAGTAACTTTCGGCTGTTTCTATTTCGCAAAGCAGACCATAGGACCGGAGACTGCAACCACTCTTAATTTTTTTTTTACATGTATGGAAAATACGTACGACTAGATTTACTAAACTTCTCAAAAAGAAAAATGGAGATGTTGCCCATAGCAACCAGATTCGAGCTGACATTCTCTAGTATGTAATAGGAAAGTGAGAGCTAGAATCTCATTAGTTGCTATGGGAAAAATCTCCACTTTTCCTTTTGAGAAGCTTAGTAAACCCTTAGAGTTTAGCCAGGTAACATCAACTTTCTTTTACAACTCTGCTTTCACACTTTTAATTTGTTTTCCCTGTTGTATAGCAGAGATTTGCTCAGGTTCACCTTTGCTCCATTCAGCTGTCTTCAGGATATACTGCAATTTGCACAGAAAGGGACAAGGTAGATTTTAATTTGGAACATTGGGCACCACAACTGCAAAGGAGCACAGCTAAAGCTGTTACAGTCCCCTCTCTGATGGGCTTCTTTTAGAAATAGAGACAGCCCGAAGTTCCTTTTCAGCTGAGAGAACAGACTTATCGAAATAGGGGCGTTCTTAGCGGGGACCCACACCCCAGCTAAAGCCACCCTCTGAATTCCTTGATTGACCAAGCCAATATCAGCCAAATATGGTACCATCCTGGGGGCAAGAGTCACTTGTCACCATCTCAGCCAGCCCTTTGGGGTCATATTATAAGATGGGCATCTGGCAGCAAGCATTCTCCTATTTTCTGTGAGGTGATAGATGCAGTTTATTTTAAATGGAGAGTTGTCTAGAAGTGTGATCAGTGGCGTATCTAGGGTGGGTTTTGTTGGGCATATCCGACAAAGCCCACCACCGGAAGCACAGTGCCTCTCTACAGCACTTCTGTTCAGCAGACTTTAGATCCTCATTTTTCTCAAGGAGTTTTGCCCTGTCATCAGGAGAAGCAGTAGCAGATTTCTCTAGGACGGGCTTTGGAAGTGCCATCTGTGCCATCAGAGAGCATATCCGACAAAGCCCACCGCCGGAAGCACAGATGAGAAGAGGATCCATTCCCTTTCCTCATCTGTGAAAATGACAGCCGGAGCAGTGAAGAGAAGAGGGGGCGGAACTTACTCTCTTCTGTCAAAAAGAAAGAATAAAACCCTGCTTACCTTATTCTGTGACTGAGCAGCTGTGGCGCGGCATCCACCAATCAGTGTTCAGCCGGACAGCACCGGCCTATAGGACACACTGCAAGATTAGTTCACTCTTGCTGTGTCATGTGACCGGTGCTGTCCGGTTGAACACTGAGAGGAGGATGCTGCGCCGCAGCTGCTCTCAGAGTCACAGAATAAGGTAAGCAGGGTTTTATTCTTTCTTGTCCTGGACGGGGGTGGCGCATAGGAAGGGAGCGCATTTTAGGCATTTGTCCTAGGCGCCATTTAAGTTAGTTACGCCCCTGAGTGTGATACTGCTTTTATGCATTGTCCAAGACTAATCAGTGCCACTATTTAGCAAAGTAACTACTACTTATTATTTAATAACAAATGCACAGAAATATTCTGATTATGGAAATGGTTTTCTTCCTTAGATAAGGTTTTAGGGCATTCCCACAAAGATACAGATTTAACCCTTTGATGCCTTATGTCTGTCCCAAACCCTCCTTTAATTGTGATGAGATCTAGAGCACTTGTGGGGTGTGATATAAATGAAATGGTCAATTAATAGTGTTAAAGCAACTTTTCAAAAAAGTGTGGGGTGCTCTCATTACCCCAACCGCATATGTCTGAAATGGATAGAAACAGCACAGATATTGGGGGTAGTCCAGCATCCACAGAGCTGGATCCTACAGTAACTTGCTTCAATTTAAGAAAGAGCCTGAAATGAAAAGAGCTGCCAGTGTAAAGTGCCAAAATGTTTAAGTCACCCCCCTGTGCACAAAAAAAGTAAAGACAATTTTAGCTTAAAGGGCTTTTAACAGTTATCTGCAAGACCTCTAGAGCTGATTGAAATAAGGCCTATATCCTCAGTGTGATGGCTTCATGCTATGAAGGGTCCAGAGTACTGTCTGATTAGAACGGCCCACAGGCACACTAATGGGCAATAAATGGCACCTCTCTAAGGAAAGTGCATTCAAAATGCTGTACAATGCGGAAAGAATAGGAAGATTTTGAGGAGAAATTTAGTAATATAAAAAAAAAAAAAAGGTATTCTTTAAAAGTTTAACGTGCATTGAAAAACATTATAATACAGATTACAGTCATACAGATCATGAATGGGGTGTAAATGAGGATGCTAAAACTTAAAGGAAAAATAGGATGTGTTTTCCATAGCAACCAATCAGTTTGTAGCTAATATTTAGCTAGAAAAATATAAATGTTCCAATTTGTGAAAGAAATTGTAAATGGTAGCAGTGTAAATAATACAAATATATTCAGAAGTAATCCCTAAAGCAAAATAAAAAAAAGGCACTAGCCATTAATTTTCTGAGATGGGGATAATGCATGCAAGGGTTGGGAGATAGTTATTAAATAGTGTCCCTCCATGAATCACATTGATATACAAGACAAACCTTTTGCCATTTGTGGACCATGACTCTTTGCTGTTTAATTTCCTAGGTATAAAAAACCTAAATGTACAATTCCCTTTCATGTTCCTCTGCCCTTTAAGCATAAGTCTCATCACATTTTGATCAATGATGACTGACCGCACCATTGAAGGAATTACTAGGGCTTCTGATGCTACCTCCATTGACATGACCATGTGAGATACATTCAGGGCCACCATCAGGAGAGGACTGGAGTGCCTGGCCTGGAGAGAATGGAGGGCCAATCCCGGCTTCTACCATTAAAACCTGGAGCCTATGCATGGGGGGGGGCTTCTTAAATGTGCATTGACCTGTTGTGAGCCATTCCAGCAGGTCCATGGTGCTCCATCTATATTTAATGTCGCCGTCATAAATCTGGGGTGTTTTTAGAACTAAACACAAGGATCGGATGGTCGTACTGAATGCCAATGCTTTATTGAATTACAACAGAAGCTGACACAAGCAACAAAGGAGGGAGAGACACATGGGACAGATAAGCAGAGCACAAGACAGAGAGTGAGTTGGAGACACACACATATGAAGCAGAGGGTAAACCTAAATGGAAAGACACAAAGGCCCAAGAAATACTCAACAGAACAGACTGGACACATACAGGGCAGGAATAAAGTAACAAATAAGGAGCTGAGCACAGACACTGGGAACAAGGAAGTAAATAAAAGGTAAGGCAACTCAGAGATACAGCACACAGAGAGTAACAGACAGAAGACAATAAACACAGTGATACCAGCAATGCAACATATAGTGGGAACAAGCAAATGGTACAAGCACAATGGGCCTGAAACACACCTGAGAGTGAGGTAGGTACGGATACAACCGCAACTAACTCACTCGTCCAGCCCCTAACCCATCCCCCGTTTTTAGGTACCTTATGGCACTTAAGAGTGCCATAGGGTTACCTTAACTAACCATGCGTAATTTCCTTCTTAAGAATGCCTATCCCCACCTCCCCCCACCCTCGCCAGCAAATCTAAATCCCTCCCCCTTCCCACTTCTACCTACACACTCCCCGAGGCGACATTAGAGCGCCTCCTTCTGCTTAAACTACTAATGTTTATGTACCAGTTAGGTACATAGGGTGACTCTCTCTCTTTAAAGACTGCACAAGGTCAAGCTGCGTACCTAACTGGTACATAAATTGCATAAATGACCTACTACGCATGCGTTTCAGTAGATTCCGTAGGAGCTTCTTAAGTGTGAATCAGGTTCAATGAGTGCAAGGGGTGTAGCAGGATAACAAGGAACAGGGAATCCATGTTAAGTTATAGGTAAATGCCAGAGAGGCCAATAGTGTCAACGGGGAATAGTGTGAGAGCTAAGTAATCCCTGCGGAGTCAGCAGGGGAAAGTCCAAGAGAGTTGAAGCTGAAACAGCCAAAATGTCTAAACATACAGGGCTAGATCCAGACTTAAGAAGGAGCTTGAAATTAATACCAATATATATGTAAAATCTCCTATTACCAGCAATTTTGACTATATTTAAAGGGCGATTTATTAAAGGCTGCCCCATGTGGCAGAATCTCCGCTGTATAACTCATAGGGGTATATTTACTAAAGGCGATTTTGGACAAATCACCTCAACTCCCGTGAGTTTGGAGGCGATTTGGCCATCACGGTATTCACTAAAGGCAAAGTCCTGTGACTTTAGCCTTTAGCAAATTCAACTCACCAAACATCCCGGGACAAATATCGTCCAGATGTCTGGCATTGAAATCATACAGCTCACCGGATTCACTAAAGGCAATTTGTCTAAATCGCCTTTAGCTCGCTGGCAAATCATTGAAAACCAACTCCCAGGCTGTGTTGGGCGTTTTCAATGAAAGCGCCTCACACAGAGCCTGAGAAACACATGTCAATCTATTTGACGTGTTTTTCTGTGTGTAAAATCCAAGCGCAGCATGCTGGAAAGCCTTAGCCATGCTGTGCTGATAGAACTACTAGTAATATAAGCGTCATCATGGTAAGACTTCTAACCATGCGGCGCTGTGTGTGGTGTGTGTAACAAAATAAAACACTGTGCAGAAAACATACAGTTATACATCACTATAAGTGTGTATGTAAAATAAACATTTTCCCTGACTAATATTTTCCCCTAATGTGTGCACTTACCTCCGGTGGCACTGTGTCCTATACTAAATGTATTGCAATGTACTGTGTGGTGTAGAAAAATAATAAAAAATTTTGCCACTCACCGTTTGCTGTCATCATTCTTGAGAAGAGTTACTTGATGAGTAGAATCTTCTCAAGTTGCTTAGAGACTGTCCTTCGGTTTATAGAAGTGGCACCCCCGGGGTTCTGCTCTGCTCCTCGGCCTCTTCTGTACTTGACATGCGGACAGGCTCCTTCTTCTTCTTCCATGGCGCTCCTACTGACCATTAGGTTAGCAATGCTTAGCCTTGTAGTTCTATCAGCATAACATGGCTAAGGCTTTCAAGCATGCTGCACTTGTTTTTTTTTCTTTAAACACAGTGCGCAACGGCAAATTTTTCAAGGACAAATCGCGGTGCTTTTCTATAGAGAAGCCCCTTGCAAAATCGACACATCTCGCGGGTGTTTAAAAAAATCGCAGACAAATCACAGCTTAGTGAATTCGGTGAATTCTATGAATTCACGCTGCAAATCGCGACGAGATCCAACAAATTTAATTTGTTGGAAAAAATTGCCTTTTGTAAATATACCCCATAGACACCAAGGGTTCTTAGGACCGGATTCAGAGATCCATTTTCACGTGGAGTTGCGTGCGTATTTTTAGGATCGGATGAACTGCACATGCGTAGTAACTTTATTTACATATATTTTACGCACGGAAGTCCAATAGGCACATACTTGTGAATCGCACTTGGGGACATACGTGTGGAGGGGCGTGGTTCAAATCTGTACGTTCAAAGTTACGTGAGACAGGGCGGGGGGGTTGCATTCAAATGGGCATTTGAGGGCGCAGTTAGATAGATACGCACGTACGTACCTTGAAGTACCGTTAATTTGAGGGGAGTGTCATGGGTGTTGCCTTGCTGCGTGCATGCGTATAATTGCGTACTTTTAAAACACGGGTCTCTGAAGACGGTCCTTAATGAGCAGCACTATCATACATCAAAATCCTGCAAAGTGCCCAAAAGTCCCAAAAATGACCAAGCAAGGTGTTTTTTCAGCTTACAAATGAAACTGAGCTTTCTAATTAAGCCCAAATATAATATAGGAAATAAAATATTATTGACCAGTCCATAAAATCGAATGAAAGAACTGTAGTATAACTATCATTTTATTACATCTCATAAAAAATACTGTGGGCCATAAAACAGACATTGCCGCTTTAAATAAGGAAAGTGGCATTATATACAGAAGTCATTTTTGTCACATGCTTTTTTTTCTCAGAGAAATAAACAGATTGCGTTGGGGGGAAAAAAACAACAACATATGACTTCTAGGAAATATGGTAATATAAATGGTATACCCTTTAAATCTAGTAATATCAAATGAAGGAGTTTTTTTGTTGCTAAATCTGCAATCTAGTAAATAAAAGACTTAATTATTCAAATTGTTTAAAAAAAAATGACTGTCCTTCACTATAGAATCAACTGTATAATTTTACTCTCACAGGAAACTGCGGCTGCAAATTGAGTTAGACAATTTCAAGCGCAGTCTGTGTATTCTTCCAAGAAGGTGACATATGTAGGTTATCCGTAGATTATATTATACTCAACACTTTTTCCATATTTAGAGCAGAGGCCACTTTTTTTTATTTTTCTTAGGGAGTTTGAATTTATTTTTAGCCATCTCTATAATTTTTTCTTTCCCCTAGATAGATGTCAAAGGAGATCGAGCAAAGATAAAAGCGAAATTCCAATTATCCACCCATACAAAGGCCTTCGAGCCTAAAAGCTTTTCTATTGGTACTTGAATATTATTACCACAATTAGTAAAGGCTGAAGTTCTCCTTAGACGTTTACTTTATACATGACACAGTGGCGGCAGAAGTAAAGAGGTACCACTTGTGTTGCATTATATATTTGTTCAGATACATTTACAGTATATATAAATACAGGGGTGCAGCCAAGGACCAAAGTGACCACTATGTAAATACAAGGAACAAAAAAGGTCCGGCGCTCCAAACATACATTAAATAACACTATGTGTCAGATATCTATCTATCTATCTATCTATCTATCTATCTATCTATCTATCTATCTATCTATCTATCTATCTATCTATCTATCTTATTATTATCGTTTATTTATAATTCCACAAGGTGTCTGCAGCACCATACAAAATACAATATCAAAATACAGTATAGACATACAGGGTAGGGATGGACAGCATAGTACATAATAAAATACAATATACGGTAAATATAAAAATAAACAAAAATACAATAAAGTGAAGCAAGCACAGAACGCAAGGCAAAATGTGAGGTGTCAAGCTTGGCAGACCAGGGAGCAGGGGATAGAGCGCAGTGAGAAGTTGAGAGGGAGCCACCAGGTGGGAATGGGGTAAAAGGGTAACAGGGGGACAAGAGGGTACGAAGTAAGGGAGGAATGGTGGAGGACAGAACAACACTAGGATTGAGTGCCCTGCTCACGTGAGCTAACACACTAAGTGGCGTTGCGAGTCCCCGCTGTGATATTTCACATTGTGAAATAGGGACAGTCGAAAGTTGCTTTTTGGCTGTCCCTATTTTGAATGTGATACATCGTAGAATTTTTTTTTTAATGAATGTATGAATATGCCATTCGCAGAGTCCTATTTGTATGGCTCTGTGGTGGCTTGCGTTATGGAGAGCGTTTCATGGGTGGAGGCACGTAGTCAATGACAGGGGTGGGCGTGCCCAAGTAAGTGAACCCAATCCAGATCTTTATATGACCTTATGTACTGTCTAGATATGTGTAAATATTTGTACCTGCCAGGGATCATGTCTATGTCAAACTTGTATCCCTGTCGCAAACCTAACTAACCTTTGTCATTACAAAAAGAAATATTTCATACAGTATGCAAAAACCGTTTTCCTTTTATAAGTTCAGAAAATAAATATTACAAAGAATTTTTTTATTTTTTGTTCTAGGTGATCCAGAGCTGCACTTACATCTTTGTTTAGGTGCAAGTGTAGACCGCTACCATATTGAACTGCAAGGGGGGGGGGGGGGGCGCGAATGGATTGGGT
>WWET01000045.1:1034796-1050543 GCA_011038615.1 Limnodynastes dumerilii | reverse complement strand
AGAGAGATTTTTTTTTCTCTGGTTATTTTGTTACCGCTGCCTGCTGTTTTAGCGCAGCGGTAAAAAAATAATTGAATAGGCGAATTTTTATCGCTCAATTGCCGGCAAAGGCGTTGTATTTTTACCGACGCAATTGAATGAGGCCCCCTGAGTTCACAATGGTGTTGACTGAGTTCACAATGTAATATATTTACTCACGTCTCGAAGATTCAGATGGTGGCTGGTCTTTTTTGCTATATTTTGCCCACTCCGTTTTTCATTAGCTCTCCTCGTGGCAGCCTGCATAAACTTCGTTGGTTGGCCCGCATACACAGCGGAGGGGCGGATGTTTATAGCTTTGCTAAAGATAGCTCCGGAGCCCGTAGGCTCGATCGCTCACTCTGTAGTCCGGGATCTGTAGGTTGTATGCGGCTGCAGTATTTATATGAAAAGTGGATAAGTCGCAGGTTTTTTTTTGGAAGGCACAGCTTGTCACACCACGGCTGAAAGAGTAGTAAAGTGGTAAAGAGTGTATCTGGATTATGCTGCTACGTAACTCGACGCGTTTCTCCCGCTGCAGGGTTTTCTCAAGAGTGAATTAGCTTTGCAGCACAGACATTTAAAAAGGATTCTGGGATTGAGCTAATTAGGCTCCATCTGTGTTTAGATTCAGTGGCCTGGATCCAGACCTAGTTAAGTGCTTGAACTTAGTTACTCCTGGGCTAAGCCATGTTGATTTCAGGGGAGTCATATTTCATCTGTTGCAAACAGTATTAGAGTTGAGAGATGATGTTTCCTATCCCAAGTCTAAATTACAATGTAATAGTAAAGCTGGTCAGTATCTGTGTGCAGTAAGCAATTCAAAGACATAACTCTGCCTGCAAAGAATACAATTCACTTGACTCCCCCTGCAATCAACATGGTTTAGCCCAGGAGTAACTAAGTTCAGGGACTTAACTAAGTCTGGATCCAGCCCAATGTTAGCAGTATTGGATTCCCGTAGTTGTTATCAGTAGACGATTTTAAGTTAGATGACTTTCAGTATTTGTAACAAAATATATAAAGCCTAAACAATATAACAATATAGTAAATAAATAAATAAATAAAATATCTTTGACATACATTTGAAATAGATAATTCAAAACAACCAATATAAAAATGGAAACTGAGTACACAGCCAGACAATAGTTCAAAAGGATGTCCCTATAGTTAAACATAGTAAATTATAAGAAGTATAATTCTAATATATCCATTCTGCCGATATGTTTAAAATTGATAGCAACACAAATCAAACAAAAATGGTATCTATAGGAAAACATAGATGGATTGTAAAGTCCTTAATATCTGGGGTTTCAAACTATACATATTTGAATTCTGTCAGACGCAATATGCCTTTTATACCCCTTTTTTTGAGATTTTAATTCCAAAATAGTTCATATAGATGTCTCTATCATGTTGTACCCTCTGCATACAAACAGTATATAACTATCTCACCTTAAATCAATTTTAAAATAAATATGTGTATATATAAATATACATGCATATGTATCCATGCATATACATAAAAAAGAACTCCAAATAATTATTCAGATAATAAAATAAATAAGATGTAAATATAATAAATTCATAATAATAATAATAATGTTAGTACTGTTGATTATAATTTTTAGATGTTATTGTTCTGTGTTTCTATCTAAGTTTAATAAGAGTCCTTTATTGTTGGATCTTAAGATATGGCATGGGAACATTAATATTGATGGTAACAAGTTTAACATTAATTAGAATATATAGACCTAAAATCTATATACTCCAAGTATATCCAGCCTCCACCTCCTTTAGCTTGGTTTACTTACACATAGCAATAACAGCAGTTTAAAAGAAAAAGGCCTGGACCTATTTGGGCACTGATTGGTACATAGAACTAGTCCCTGACTATAGTGAGAGACATTTCTCTTCTACTAACACACCATGAGACTTTAAAGAATATCACACTCCTGCTTCAGTGACTTTAGACAGTGACGTCTTTTCCTTTGTGCACACTAGGTAGCTGTCTACAGCACCAAGAGATCAGACACTCCAACATGACCCATTTCAGTAGTTACAAAATACTCTGTTCCTGTGCTTCCAACTGTCAGTTATCATGGTAACCATCTGTGTTAATGCGAAAAATGTTTTTCAAACTTGGTGAGCGACAGTTGGCCGCTCAGGAGCGGAGTATTGTGTACCTAATGGAAGGGGTCATGTTGGAGGGTATGAGAGTCTAGGGGCACTTGAACACTGCTGCCCAGTCCATCAGTCAAAGCAATTTGGAACTGACTGCACTGGCCTCAGGCCTGACATCTTTCTTAAACATCAAGGGCTAGATTTACTAAGCTGCAGGAAAGAAGAAATGGATATATTGCCCATAGCAACCAATCAGATTCTATCTCTTACTTCCTATTACATACTAGAATATGTCAGCTAAAATCTGATCTCCTGAATCTCCACTTTCCATTCCTGCAGGTTAGTAAATCTGGTCCCAAGTGCTGTTTGCAAATCTGCTTAAAGGCTGAACCAGGAATAGTGGGGTATAGAGGGAGCAGTGTTTTGTGGGGGGTATAGAGGGAGCAGTGTATTGTGAGGGGTATAGAGGGAGCAGTTTATTGTGGGGGGTATAGAGGGAGCAGTAAGTAGTGGGGTTATATTGTAAATTTTGGTTATATTGGGAATAGTGAAGAGATGAGTATAAAAGGTAACTTGGGGTGGGGGAGTGCAGTGCAAAATAACTAATGAGAATATGGGGGAAAGTGTATGGGGAAGATAGTGGGTGAGGAATAAGAATAAGGGTAGCAGTTAAAAAAACCACCACCTCTGCTGTCCCAAGAGTGCACCTCCAAAGCAGTGCGCCCAGCCCTGCCCAACACAGAGGAGCCAGCATTGTGACCCAGCAAAAGGTAAGTGATATTTCTTTTCTTTTAACTATTACTGTATGATAATTATATCACATGGGGTGAGGGGAGGTAATTAGAAAAAAAATACAATGAATAAAAAAAAACCTATTGATAACGCAGTTTTTAGTGTTTTTTTTTTATGTGGTTTGATTTAGTCTCTCACACAAACATCATACATAAATATAAAAGTAATGTTTTTTCCTGGTAAATTAATAAAAACTCATATTTTTCGACAAAGCAATTGGTGTGTAATTGGTTATGTAAAAAAACTAACCAAATCAAAATACAAACTTAAAAAACGATTTGGACATTGGCCCAGATCCAGAACAATGCTTGCGAGCGAATTTACACGCGGCAAAGACGTAAAATCGCGTTTTGGTAAGTACTGTGCATGCGCACCATAGAAAATACGCTCCATAACGTCGCGTAAATGTGAACATATGGGCCATTCACGTATGTGTCAAGTAAATTCTTACGTGTGGGCGTGCCAATTTTACGTGAGTCACAAATACGTCTGAAATACGCTATGTAGGCGGGGGGTTTGTATTTAAAGTGCACAGTATGGGCGTGCTTAGCTGCGTAAATACGTGTTGCACATACGTACGTGAGCGGATGACATCAGTTACGTGGGCAACTGGTGTTTTGGAAAGCGGATCTCGGACAAAATATGTACATTCAAGGGGTGTGCCAAGGGGAGTGTATAGAAGGTACGCACGCGTAAATACGCTACGCGAGTAAACATATTGCAAGCGGAGTTCTAGATCTACCCCATTGTTTGGTGGGGCCCCTTTTAATTTTTTCATCTAGGGCCCCACAAAACCTAGGCCTGTCTCTGTTACTGGGTGCGGTGCGGCCGCCTATATACACTAAATCACCAATTAAATATATGTTAACCCTATGGGCCACTGTTGTGGGCTTGCCCCCCAGGCTAAACTTTGCCAGCCAGCCCGTGCTTTGTATGCAGAATCCAAGGTTAGGCCTAAGCTGTTCCGGTAGCATTAGCTTTATGTATGACTGAGCTAGTTCTGTAGTGTATGTGTGCATGGCTGTAACTAGAGTTGTGCGATAAGGATGGCCATTAAGGTTGCTATATTTGAGGAGGGTCAGTCAGTCAGTTAATATCTTAGGTTAAATGAGTTTGAAATTCATGGTCAGATGGTGCCATAATTTTGTAGCTATGGGTTTGTATGGATGGATGGATGGATGGGATGCCACTTAGAACGGGTGTTTTGTGACAAACCATATACCTACACATACAGAAACGTTGTTGTGAGAGGTGGGAAAGAAAAAAAAAATAGTGAGAGCACCCAGAGGATTTTGTTAAACTTTCTACCTCAACAGGTAAATTACCCCTAACCCAGGGCCATCACACCATTTTTTGCTGGGAAAGGAAGGGTAAGAATTTGCTCCCCACCCCCCCATGTATATATGTGCTTTGGGCATGTGCAGTTTAACTGATCGTAAAAAGTCATATTTCATCTGTTGCAGACAGTATTAGAGATGAGAGGTGATGTTTCCTATCCCAAGTCTAAATAACAGTGTGATAGTAAAGCTGGTCAGTATCTGTGTGCAGTAAGCAATTCGTAGATGTATCCCTGCATGCAAAGAATACAACTAACTTGACTCACCCTGAAATTAACATGGTTTAGCCCAGGAGTAACATATTCAAGCACTTAACTAAGTCTGGATCCATCCCGTAGATTCTACACTTACTTACGTGTAAATACAGTCCCTCATGTTGAAGTTATTGGCATTAACTGAAATCTGATTGGGAACGGCCCATCAGGTCACAACATCCGCTTTTGGTACAAGCTAGATCATCAGACCATCATTAATAAACTGTTAGAAAACATTACATACACACTTTGCTTATTATCCACCTTTAATTTGGTTCATTTTAATCTTTGATTGCTTTTTGTTATTGAAGTGAAGTGTGCATCCACAAACATTAAAGTGTTCTCTGCTCCATAAGCATTCTCAAGGCACAAAACTGCTGATAAATATCCTTCTGTCTTAAGTTCCTAGTTACTAGTTTACACCAGCAGCTGTGGTGGTTGTAGACAAGCTTGCATAGCAACAACCCTTATTTTATACACAATGTGTATTCTCTAATCACATTCTCATGCATAAATTGTTATCCATAAAATGCGATGCACACTACCATTACGGATATTTGTGAGCCCAGGACAGCAATTTACCTCAGCGCTGCTCAGATGCTACAGAGAAACTGGCAATAAAAATACATGTAGTTTAAACATGAAAATAGAGGATACAAAATACAGACTTGGATATATCTGCTTTTATTTATTGTTTTCATTATAATGCAAAGCGTTTTCCTTAGTATAAATCCCTTATCACGTAGTATGTCATGTTTTCATTGGAAATAGAGATGTTATGCTATAATATTCTATTCTATTGTGTTATTTTCCAGACCTTAGCACTATAGGCTGGGTCTAGACCTAGGGCCAGACCTGCAGATAATACCGTGAGCATACTTGTGCACGCAAAGTGCAGCCTCCAGATGTTACATTGGTTTTAATAATGTAACTTCCATCGTACGGAAGTAAGTTCTGAACGATAGTATTTATGTGAGACTTTCAGGTGGAGAACATATCTCCTATAAATGGTTTGATTGAGTCTTACTGCGTTATCTATTTTTCACATGGTGGTTATCTGTATTTGTGGTTTTTTATGAGGCTACAGAGTACCTGTGTTTTTTATTCTTACTTGATGTGTGTCAGTGTATTTGCATATATTTATGTGAATCTACATTTTATTATGTGATTTTTTGATGTACTTAAATTATCTGATAAACTCCAAGCGCTTCCACTCCCTCTTTTTTATCGATAGTATATACGTAGAGAGGGGTGAGTGGGGGAACTGAAACCCAGTAAAGGTTTATCCCTCATTTCATATAATTATATGAAACTACTAAAATCCACAGACGTGTTCCTCATACAATGAGCTTAATATTCAGATTCTATTGTACCTTTTGCTCTGACATGCCTCATTTTATTTCCTGTTTTCATCCTCTACTATTTATGTCACTTGTTAGGATGGTAAAGGGGTCTCGTCATCAAATGTATATTCAACTCTTGTGGAACATTTTCCATATCTCTCCACTTGTCAGGGACTTTGAACTGATAAATGCAGGAAAAAAACGTGCTGCTTTCATTGCATATACAGTGCATATTCTGTATAGAACATAATAGTGGATATTGTAGAACATAAAAGCTGGAATATATTATTATACAAATGGATGGAAAGAGACTAAAATTGCTTGCTGAATGTCATGGTAAGGGAATATATATATATATATATATAGCATTTCTTTCAAAAAACAGATTAAGCAAACCAAGGGCCTGGCTGTCAATTTTAGCCTCAGACCTTTCCTATCATAGAGCGGTGAACATTTAAAAAAAGGAAATAGTAGGTCAGCCCAATATGACTACCAGTTTAGACCTCATGGAGGTCCTGATCTTAACCTCTATTAGTCCGCACGTGAGAGGGTAGTCTGCCTTAAACCCAGATCCGTACAGATTTTCCTTCCGCTGCCCACTTACCTTAATCTGCATGCCTATCCCTGCCTCTCTGTATGGTAGCAGTTCCGTTACGGGATGTGCATGTGTGCTGCCAGAAAATCACCCCACATCCTCACGCAGGTTGTGAAAGTCAGGTGACTAGGGCCACCATCGGGGGGGGGAGGGCCACCATCAGGGGGGGGGCAGCTGGGACTATTGTATCGGCCCTGAGCTGATGGGGCCCGCTGATACTTAACTAGCTCTGCAGCAGCAGCTATTGGCGGTATTCTACCACCGATACTTGATGCTCAGAGCTGCTCATTAGCAGGCCAATGCTGGCCCACTGTTAAAGCTGGTCCCGGACGCCCCACTTGTTGTGACATCACAGATTATGTCACATAGGTGGCGGGACCCCACGCCTGTGTCCCAGGACCCGCAGTTTTTTATGGCGACCCTGCAGGTGACCTTATTAAATCAGCATCCGCCCCGAAATGATCCAAAATGAGTTGACACTTCTGTTATAGAAAGGCCATAGTTTGATTATTAAGAAACAGAAATTCACAATTTAAGGGTGCAGTTTTCGACTGACTTGCCTTCAGATTACTCATTTTCAAATTAATAATATTAATTTGGTGATTTTTAAAGGTAAAATAGTACAAGTATTGATAAAGCTGTGAACAAAGAATAAGCAACAAATTGACAGCTTTAAACCTTATCTTAATCTTATATTAGTCTTAAATGTGCCTCAAAAGTGTGGATGGATAGTGATCATAACAGGAACCAGCAGCGAGCTGTAACACATATGTAGACATTGTCAGTGTTACTCTGGGCCTATGTTTTATATGCAGACCTTTTTTTCCATAGCATATGCCGACAAATATACTGTACACTAAACTTTAACCATCAAAAATACATTTACTTTTATTGTCTAACAAATTGAGCATGAGACAATATATGACTAAATAAATCTGTAACAGGAAGGATCACGGTATTGCTAACTTTTCTGATTTACCATTGCACAAAGGATTAAGTATGATAATAAAAATAATAATAATGGACTGGAGGTAGACTTTCGCTGCCGCTGTGTTTGGAGCTCCGCCCACAGTGGTATCTGAGGACCAATGCTGAGTCCCCGCTGCATCCAGAAATCTGCATGTGTGTGGGAAGGCCACCCCTCTCTTGTAATGATTTCCGACGTGTGACCCGTACCTTAACCTTTTCACACTGTCCCCATGTAAAACAGGCAGTACATAAGAGCTGAAGCCAGCCCTTTCTGTACCATTTGCAGCTCTACCTCCTTCCACAGGGTAGTAGCACTTCCGCTCTGTGGTACCTCCCACACTGACGTGGGATATAGCACCAGGACGGAATTCTGGATCAGATCTGTCCTGGAAAAGTGGCATCCAAAAGGGAAAACACTCCCTTGTGGGAAGTCTGGATCCAGTCCTATAACTGTAGGAGGTCTAGTATTGCTAACTGGGAATTTTTGTGTTTGTATTCGGCATCACTGCACAATATGACAAGAATAGTCACTGTAAGGGAACATATATATTTTTTTATGTTTTGTTAATTCCCATTACTGAACAAATTTTCACTTCAAATAAATCCTAATTTCTAAGTAAGTGTAAAACACACTGAAATTCCCTGAGGAAACTAGTGTAAAGTTGCAACATAATTTCAAATGGCATTGCAGGGATACAGTCTCCCACAGGAGTCCCTCGTGTTCATTTCTAAGGAGTTCCCTGGTGGCTTAAAATTGCCGTTCTGCCATGTCCACTCCTCCCGCTACTGGATAAATGATAGGAAAATATACAACGCAACTTGCTGGTTTCCCCTCATTTATTTTTATCTGATGCATTATCTTCTTAAACATACTAATTTTACTATATAAAGTCAAATATATCTTTTTCTAGGAATAATTAATGATTGCGTGTAATCAGTTATTTCATACATTCTTACTGTAAAGTTTCAATATTTTGTCTGTATTGTTTGTGTTTCAGCCCTAACTCTAACCATGCTACGCAATATACCTGCTGCAACCACTGCAGAGTAACTCTAATATACCCGCCAGAACGGAGGTCTAGTATTGCTAACTGGGAATTTTTGTGTTTGTATTCGGCATCACTGCACAATATGACAAGAATAGTCACTGTAAGGGAACATATATATTTTTTTATGTTTTGTTAATTCCCATTACTGAACAAATTTTCACTTCAAATAAATCCTAATTTCTAAGTAAGTGTAAAACACACTCAAATTCCCTGAGGAAACTAGTGTAAAGTTGCAACATAATTTCAAATGGCATTGCAGGGATACAGTCTCCCACAGGAGTCCCTCGTGTTCATTTCTAAGGAGTTCCCTGGTGGCTTAAAATTGCCGTTCTGCCATGTCCACTCCTCCCGCTACTGGATAAATGATAGGAAAATATACAACGCAACTTGCTGGTTTCCCCTCATTTATTTTTATCTGATGCATTATCTTCTTAAACATACTAATTTTACTATATAAAGTCAAATATATCTTTTTCTAGGAATAATTAATGATTGCGTGTAATCAGTTATTTCATACATTCTTACTGTAAAGTTTCAATATTTTGTCTGTATTGTTTGTGTTTCAGCCCTAACTCTAACCATGCTACGCAATATCCCTGCTGCAACCGCTGCAGAGTAACTCTAATATACCCGCCACAACTGCTGCAGAGTAACTCTAATATACCTGCCACAACCGCTGCAGAGTAACTCTAATATACCCGCCACAACCACTGCAGAGTAAGTTTCCATTCCCAATAGCAAGTTTCTATTTTATAAGCTTTCCGAACAATGACACAACCATCATTCAGCTCGCATGTTATCATGTTCAAAACACAGCTGCTTGGACAGGCAACCACATCCCATCATTGCATGGGACGATGCCTTTATCCTCCCTATGATATTTATCAGGAAAAAATGGGGATTTTACAGTGTTTCTAATCAAGGTCCAGATGGTCTGAAGAGAAAAAGTGTCCAGGTTCAGGATATAACTAGGCAAAGAAGGTTTAATATTGGTGGCAGGTGTAAAGGTAGTAAGGAAATGATGCGGGCTACACAATATACAATTTAAACCATATTTTATTGATAATTAGACAGATATATAAATCTGTAGGCTGTAAGGCTGCGTTCTTACTAAGAAAACGGGATGTCACTTATATCAGCTCTGATCTAGTATGAAATGTCAAAAGTCAATGTCAACAACATAAGTATTATGCTACTATTTGTGTGTAACATCTGTAAACTTAGTGTAATGTATATGGCTTAAAAAGTTTTCAGAAATGTAAAAATATATATGTAATATGATCTAGAGGGTGGTAGGGAGGGATCATAAAGCATCTCACAGTTGTCCTATATACTGTATAAAATACATATAAAGTGGAGCCATCTTTGGCTAATTATCAAGAAAAATCTTTTAATATATCATAACTACTGTAGATGCCTTAACATTTCCAAGATATGGTTTAAGGGGCTGATTCAGAGATGCGATTTCCACGGCACTTAGGTGCGTATATTTAAGATCTTAGAAAATTCGCAAAACTGCGCATGCGTAGTAATAGTGCAACGCCGTTAGCGTAGCGGTTAGGAGCGTAAGTTCGCTAAGAGCGTAGGTTTGAATCGCACTCAAGCACTTAAGATCTTAAGTGCAGCGAATCTTTAAGATCTTAAGGATTTGCATGGAAATGGGCGGGGGGAGGCAGGGAAATGAGGGAAAGTGGGCGCGGGCTGACACTTAGGATCTTAAATGGACGCTCCCACGTCAGTTAAGATCCCAAATGACAGCGTATAGTTAAGGCAATTCAATGGTGGTCTAAGTTTAAGATCCACCGCTGTTTGCAAGGGGAGTGTCTGGTTTTGCAGTGGGCTGGAACCTGCTAAGATCTTAGCTAAGGTGCGTATATTTGCGATCTTTTCGCAATCGCATCTCTGAATCAGCCCCTAATTGCTTAAATCTTAACACTTGAGTTAAAAGCATCTTTTAATGTCACAGTGATAAATATTTTTTACACATTTTTCTTTCTATCGGTGCATTCAGAATACAGGGCTCCCCCTGCTCCCCTCTTCCCCCAGACCATGCCACTCACCTCAGGTCTTCTGTCCCCCGACTGGTTGGTTTCAAATTGGAGGAGGGGTCTGATGCTGCCTTTATAACTCCCCTGCTGATGACGTGCAGCCTTCTTCTGTGGATTTTACCCTCCCTCTCTCCCTGTATCTTAGAATGTATGTGTTCGGCAGAAAGCAGTTATTGTTATTGTGGTGGTGGTTGAGCCTTGTTGGCACATGTTATCTTGCTATCGGCCATTGAGATCATCCGGCTTGAATTTAGGCTCGTCTTGGGCCACGGTCTGATTAGCACTTAAATGAGGTGCTGTGCCTGGGCGGAAGCAGTGCGCATGGTTTGTTGTTGTTGGTTGTTTGATTATATAATCTATTTTTTAACAATTATTTGTTAACATGCAAACCGTTTATTATTTTATCTGCTTTCTTGGCCCCCATCAATTCAACATTATAACTTGATCCGGATTGTATCCCAAATTTAGTTTAAAGAGTTTCATCATTAATGCTGTTTAATTAATAAATTTAAATTCCCACTAAGAAGTGTCTGTCGTTTGCTTTGGGTTTTTTATGGGGTTGAGTGGCATGGTTGGGGACACACACATCACGCAGCTTTAGCCTGTCAAACTGTATTTGAGATTGGGATTGGGAGAACGGGGCTGATCCAGAGCTACAGCCGCCACACTAGTTACGGCGGCCGTATGCATAAGAACGGCATTTCTGCCGTTCTGCGCATGCGCCGGGCAAATGTTGCCCGGCATAGTTAGGGAAACCCGATCCTTGGGATCGGGTGTCCCTATCTGTTGCGTAATTATGGGGGGCGTTCCTCGCCGTAACTACACAACCCTTACGGACGGAAGGTGGCGGAAGGTAAGTGAATGAGGGAGGGAGGGTGGGTTAGGGCAGTTACGACCCTGCGGTCGGCGTAATTACCTACTGTTACGCCGGCTGAAGTTAAGGTAGCCTTCAGCCGGAGTAACAGTGGGTAATTACGCCGGCCACAGGGGGAGTGTCGGAGGAGTGCTCCAGAGCTACGCTAGCCATACTTACAGCCAGCGGGCCAGCGTAGCTCTGGATCAGCCCCAATGTCCTCAAGGCTGCAGTCAGTGCTGATCCATTGACACGCAGGGCTGGATCCCGACTTAAGTAAGTGCTTCAAATTAGTTACTTCTGGGCTAAACCATGTTGATTTCAGGGGGAGTCAAGGTAATTGTATTCTTTGCATGCAGGGATATATCTTTGAATTGCTTGCTGCACACAGATACTGACCAGCTTTACTATCACACTGTTATTTAGACTTGGGAGTAACTAATTTCAAGCACTTACTTAAGTGTGGATCCAGCCCACTGAGAGTAAATTCCTCTCACGAGTGTTTCATGTGACCTGTGCTGGCTGCGTGCTGAAGCCATTCTCCCACTCCTCTCACACTGACTGATAGACCAGAGACTAATGAATGTAACATTTATGTATGTATATAAAGGGGAGGGAGAGCACCAAAACAAAATTATATCTTGCCCTTCCAACATAAAAACATTCTAATACCCTCAGTAAAGTTATATTGTTATACAAACCCCCCTCAAAAACAAACAAACCCCAAAGCATATATGCCTAGGAGGAGCAGGAAGGCTCAGTAGGAGAAGGAATCCATGAAGTGATTGAGTGTGGTGGGGAGGAGTTTGCCAATGTATCACAAATGACAGTCGGTGGGTCATTAGAGAGTGTTCTGTACTTATACCAAGTTGTGTGCTGTAAATTGTTACACATCAGCAAGTGATATATGTTGAATAATACTATGGTATAATGTTGAAATATAGGTTTCTTACACAGCAAGAATCTACCAAATGTTCTCTCTTCATCCTGCTTTGTCCAGTCTATATGGAATATATGGAAAAAATTTTGGGACAGTGTAAGAGAAGGAAGACTGCTATGGATCCGATTGAGAAATATTTATTTTTGGCAGCTGTGCTTATGGCTAGTAACAATTCTCTGCATCCTTTCTCAATTCGCTGGTTTGTGGGAAGGACCCCAGAATGACCCAGAAAAGTGTCACATGAATATTATTTAAGGAATATAAGGAATACAAGGAATATTCTGCTCCAGTTTTTCTCGGGATTAAGAGATTTTCTTTTGGTGCCATGGTTTATATTTGTTTTATTTTTTATAATTAAAAAAATCATGACTACTAGCTAGCCATTGTACAAGGCCTAAAATGTATTGTTTATTTTGTTGTTATAGACATTTGTGAATTGGTTGCTGCAGAAAATGACAGAAATGACAGAAGAGCATTTTTGAACATATAAGTTTTATATGTACGGCTAAACTCTGTGGTCCAAATTTACTAAACTGTGGGTTTTGAAAGAGTGGAGAGTTTGCGCATAGCAACCAATAAGATTCTTGATCTTGTAGAGAATAAAACAATCGATAAAATGGCGCTTAATACCCAATAACAAAAAATTATAATACATACAATGTGTGATTGTGCAAAAAATAGGTAAATAACAAATAAAATACAGTAAAGTGTTAATAAATAGTCCTAAATAGGATTATCAACAGTTCATATGCCCGATTAGTCGGGGGCTGCCTTCCCAGTACAAGTCCGGTGGTTCCCACGGAAAAAGACAGGAGAAAAGGTGAAACAACCGGGCGGCGCCAAATTTCAAGTATACAATTCTAGTATAAAGTGCTCGTGCTTCAAATCCAAGTGCAGATAAATAAAATATGCACGTACCAGATTCCCAATTTAAAGAAGCTTATTCACAGGTATCTTTGGCTGCAGGTGTCTTTGACATCTAGGTCCTTCTCAGAGTACAGTGGCTCGGTAAAGGAAAAGAATATATAGGAGCAACATAGTGTAGTATTTCAATATAAAAGAATTTTAATAAAAAGTAAATAAATATGCGTACATAAAATCAGTAAATATCAAGCAAGTATGAGAGTAATATCTCAGCACAATACCACTTAGGCAAACAGCAAACCACCTACGCGTTTCGTCCCAGGGATTTTAACCTTTGGACTTCATCAGGGAGAGTCAAGAGGGCATGACAGCTTTAAGAGCCTTTAAATAGGTAAGGTAGTCCAGAAAACACGCCCTTTCCTTTAAGGGCCGCACATGTGCAGACCAAACAGAGAATATTCGGACGCCATCTTTGAAAAGGGCAAAAAAGCCACTACTGCTATTACCTATCTAAAGACAAGTGCAATATATTACATATGTTAAAAAGGGGGGGGAGGAACATTGCTTTAGGACATCAGCAGCATAGTAATCTTATTCAATCGCTAAAACGCTGTACCAGCGGCGTTAAAAACATGCTGTTTATCAGCGCTATGCAGGGAGATAGACAGCGGGGCTGGCGGCGCATGCACGCTGTGTTCAGGCAGTTAAACAGCTGATCTGCTGTTTTTTCATGTCCTGGATCATCACTCTATGATAAGGTGATTCTATAGTATTCTCAGGACTGCTAGAATGCATACTAGTCGCTTATCATGAGTGAGAGGGAGAACATTGAGTATTTCACATAGATATTAATAGAAGAAATGTGTCCAGCGTTAATGGCAGTATAAAAATGTAAAACCCAGGCACATACAAATAAGGTGCCAGATAGTATAGAGTGACTGCAGTAATATAAAAAGTAACTCGAAATGTACAGCATTAATTCATAAATCAATAACAGACATTGGCTAGAGACAACAATAGAGACAGTTAGACATGATGTTTAAAAATAATAGAACATATTAAAAACGCGGAAAATTAATGGATCCACTAGAAACAACCTCATAAAAATCATAGTATAAAAAGCATAATATAAATGTTAGTAGAAAAGTTCAGGTCGTTATTATGACACTATGCAATACAGATAATCATCTGTCATTATACAATATTAGTATTCTAGTGCAATAGGGGTAGCCATAAGGTAGAGTATAGATCTTAACAAGAGTAAGTAAGACGCACGTCTATCCAGACCAAATCAAGATCATAGATGGTCTCCCACATACATAAAAATATAAAGACACCCATATATATAAAAAGTATATAAACATAAATATTTACATACATAAATATATATAAAAGACCTTAAAACCAACAATTAATAGATCACATATACAAATAAAATTAAAATCGCTTATTTAAAACAGTACTGCATTAAGAGCAGGGTATTAAAAATGTACAACAAAGGAGGTAGTGAGTCACGTAAAATCATACTTAAGGTAAGTAAGACGTACGTCTATCCAGACCAAGACATGATTATAGAAAATCCTACGTGTATAAGTAACTTCAAAAATGTCTATTTCAATATATAAAGTACATATTACTACAAAATTAGAGAAAAGGTGCAATTTCGTAATTTTCGTTTAAACCATATGGTACTAGAGTATTCAATTCATAGATCCACTTCATTTCTCTTTGAGATCATTTTTTGGGGAGATCCCCACCTCTTATACCCAGGGAAACCTGTTTGATCATTTTAAAACTTAGGCCCGTGGGGTCTGAGTTGTGGTGTTGGGCAAAATGTTCTGACACAGTATGGCTCATTACCTTATTTTTTATGTTTCTAATATGTTCCTGAATTCGTAGTCTTATATTACGTTTTGTCTTGCCCACATATTTCTTTTTACATGGACATTCTAGTAAATATATGACAGAGGTAGTTGAGCAATTAAAAATTTTTTTTATAGTGAATTCTTTCGTTTCATTTGAATTTGTGAATGTTTTGCTATTCTTATCTACGTATTTGCAAACAATACAACGTGTACATTTAAAGGAGCCCACACACTTATTACCCCATGGGTCTTTCCATATATTAGTCTGTTTAATGGGTAGATTACTGGGTGCTAAAATTTCCTTCAAATTTCTTGCCTTCCTATAGACTATTTTAGGTTTATCAGGCAGTATTCTACTTAGTATTGTGTCAGATTTTAGAATACCCCAGTGTTTTCTCAGAGATTTTTCAATGAGTTTTTCTGCACAGTTATATTGTGTGATAAATAAGACTGGATGGTCTTTAGATGTTTTATCTCTTAGCACCCAGTAATCTACCCATTAAACAGACTAATATACGGAAAGACCTATGGGGTAATAAGTGTATGAGCTCCTTTAAATGTACGACATTAAGTCGACATTAAGTCTTAATGGACGTGTTCCTTAAGCAATACAGACATGGTACACCTCACATCCTATGGTAAGCAATACAGACATGGTATACATCACATCCTATGGTAAGCAATACAGACATAGTA
>WWET01000045.1:1012479-1033717 GCA_011038615.1 Limnodynastes dumerilii | reverse complement strand
TTTATCTTGTAAATGTAACCATCAATGTCTATATATTATATCTCATGATATCAGTTCTATATTGAGATATTGATGTTTTGCTATTTTTAAATTAAGAAATACATTTTGTAGTCTCTGGATGAGTCACAGCGATTGACTATTTGTTTTTTTGTCCTGTTTGCATATAGGGTGGTCCCCTATTGTTATATAGCAGCTGACCGTCCATAGCTACGTTGTACTGGAACTATTAGGATAGCGCCATTGAAACTGCTTTTCTGTTTTGTAACTACCTAAACCTGCCTAATGGTAGCACCGGGCCTGTTTGTGTCACTGTTCTACAATGTGCTTCTTATATAAGCACACATTGCCATTCAATAAAATTACGAAGCCAATATTTGCATCCAGTTTGATTTCTTCAATTCTAAGCACCTGCACACTACTGAGTTTACTTTAAGAGAAGCAGTAATGATGGAGCAATCCTGTTTAGGGCTGCTGGTATGCAGCATAATACATAATGACATAAGTATTAACTGCATAATTGGTCGAATCATGTCATATCTGCATGCATGTGTGACTGTGGATCAGGCATGTCAAACTTATGACCAGCAGGCAACATGCGGCACAAAAGCTTTTGTTTTGCGGCCCCATCTCAGGGAGGTCTGGAGATTGTTGAAAAGGGCCTGCTATCAGCCGCTGCAGCAGTTACACTGGACAGCTTATAGCAAAGCCCATTTCAGTTGTCCTATATAACTGCTGCATCAGCCAACTGCAGGAAACAGATTGCTTTGCTGCCAGCGTCACACAGAATAGCTGGTTGTTGACGCACACTTCGGAGCAGAGATACAGACGTAAGGTAAGTAAGGTATCAACAGGGATAGCTGGAGACTACTGAATGGGGAATTACTGGAGCTGGAGCCATATTAATGTGGAATACTGGGGAGACTGGAGACTACTGAATGGGGAAAACTGGGGAGCTGGTACCATATAAATGGGGAATACTGAGGAATCTGAGCCATATGAATGGGGAATACTGGGGAGACTGAGCCATATGAATGGAGAATACTGGGGAGTCTGAGCCATATGAATGTGGAATAATGGGGAGTCTGAGCCATATGAATGGGGAATACTGGGGAGTCTAAGCCATATGAATGGGAATACTGGGGAGTCTGAGCCATAGGAATGGGAATACTGGGGAGTCTGAGCCATATGAATGGGAATACTGGGGAGTCTGAGCAATATGAATGGGGAATACTGGGAAGCTGGAGACGTATGTTGGGGATACTAGGAGCTAGGGAGACATGATTGGAAATACTGGGAGCTGGAGTAAAATCACATATGAGACTATTTATTTTTCTTAGACTTAGATATTTTGGCCCAATTGGGGTTTTGAATTTGACATGCCTGCTGTAAATATAGGGCTCTATTTTCAGTGAGCCCGGCAACTCTGTTCATAAGATTTACAACTAATCATCCCTGCAGCGAGGTCCCGTGAAGGTCTGCAAGATGTTTGCAGACATAGTTGGTTTTTGCAATGAAATGAAAATGGAATGAAGCAGTGGTTGCCTTTTCAAACTAAACTGCGGAAAAGGAAAAGTGGAGATGTTGCTCATAGTAACCTCAGATTCTAGCTCTCACTTTCCTATTACATACTAGAGAATGTCGCTATGGGTAACATCTCCACTTTTCTTTTTCCTCAGCTTAGTAAATCTAGCCCTAGAATATTTAAGCCGGCCCTTCATTCAGTCTTCAGGGACAGATACGTAGTGCTGGTACATGCAGGTAAGCTTTAACTCTTTTTATTTATTTTATTTTAGCCACTGGAATAATATTTTTGTTCATATGAACAGGGAACGCCATTGGTGATTTCACTGGCCAAAATATATTTTCACTTGTGTGAGATTATTGTTATTTATAAAAAAAAAATTACTTAAATGAAATCGTTACTTAAATGTAATTTAACAATCATATGTATTCTAGCATTCCCCTATATATGCCCCTTTTCTTTCCCCTAACAGCTAATAGGGGGAGGAAAAGGGTGTATATGAGGAGACCGCTGGAATTCTTGCACTAACGCCATTCTCAGATGGCGATATTTTAACTCTCGCAGTGGAATGAGAAACTCCGCTCCGACAGAGAGTAAATACTATGAAGTACTGGCCCGCGTTTAGAAGAAAAGGCCAGTGGGGAGATGCAATGTTTACATGGATCCAAGCTTTGTAAATACCTTCATTTTCATGCTATAATGTGCCCATTTTCACATGACAATGAAGTTAAAAATGCTTAGTAAATAGAACCCATAGTTGTCTGTCACAATTCTTTATGATAGAGCTATGATGATACAGATACAGATACAGACTTCTCTCTGCTTGTACATTTTAATACCTACAAAAGTCTGTATTAATTTCATTGGATCTGGGTGTTGATTGTATTCAGATGTATTTATTCTGCATTGCAATCAGACTCATTTTCTTCAATAATATGATAGAAAGCTCAGTGTGGGTAGGGCGATTGTGGGGCCTTGATCCAGGCATCATCTGGGACCTTTTTACTAATCATTATCTAACACTGTTAACCTTTCTTAATAAGGGCAGCCAGTGTAGTGTGTAATGGCTGTGCAGTTTGCCTCACCCACTAATTACTTTCATAACATTTGGATAATATATTCTACTCCAGAATTAAATCAAGAATGCAGCTATTGCTGTAACAGAATGTTCCGGGAAATATAGATCAACTATTAACTACTATAGCCTTCTTAGAGACCAAAACAAAACCATTCACTTGCACAATAAACTACATCTAGCCATTGTTTACCATAAGAGTAAGAATAAATTGCTCCCCTAGGCAAGTCTGAGTTAAGTTAGAAAGGTAACGGCTGGCTCCTATCCTTAAAACCCATTTACCTTGACCCCACTTTCTCTGGACTCAATCCTAAAATTGTAAGATACTAGCAGTGGGGACTTGGTAGAATTGTGTTTCTGTTGTGTTTTTTTGTGTCCTGCCTTTATTAGCATCACACATACCCAGAAAAAAAGTAATGTGATGTAAATGTAAAATATGTCATTTTAATAGTTTTTGACATATTGAACTGGATCCAGACCTCCATATGGGTGAGGACAGGGCCGCCATCAGAGGGGGACAGCTGGGACTGCCTTGATGGGGGCCCGTACTGATTAGCACTTGCTGCTCAGTGCTAGCCGTTCAGTAGCCGGCCAATGGGCAGTGAAGTTCCCTGTGCACCGGCCCGCTGTTAAAGTGTGTCTTTCAGGCCCCACCCCTATGTGACATCACCAATGACGGTTGGGTCCTGGGCCTCACATTTGATGACGGCGGAGGATTAGCCAGACCTTACCTTAAATTAAGGATCCCATTTTACATAGGTATGTGCAGAAATCTGGATTGTACTGTACAATCGGAGTAGAGGAACTGTTCCATCCCACCGTTGGAAGTTTTAGCAGGACGGATTACTGAATTCCCCCGCATAGACAATCTTCCGTACTTAGCGCCTACCTTAACTATTCAGACTCCTGCAAATGAATATAGTGTCGGTGTGGCAGTCTTAACAGGAACACACCTATACTGTACATTGTAATATGAAGTCCTGTCTATTTATAATCCCTATTTATAATCCCAACTCCACTCTCTGTAAGATCCTATTTGAGCACACAAAACAAGGGAAAAATCAGAACCAAGGATCCGATCAATAACTATTAAGAAAGTATTGTTGGATTAGTAATAAGTGTGACAAATGTTTATGCAATTTTTTAGGTATTAATCACATATTACCAATGTTTATCTACTGTATATTTAAAAGCATGAACTCATTAATAAGACATGCATGCAGCATGGCTTTCTTACATATGAACACATGTATGCTACAGGCTTGTTTAGTGACAACCACAGGTGTCAGCTTTTGAAGTCACTGTAAAGGGAACATTTCCTGTCTGTCAGCATGTATGTGACTGCTTTGTTATATCTACTTTTAAAATGATAAGTTTTGATAAAATAAATGCCATAGCAATATTTAACAGGTGATTTATATTGACCACTAGGGGGCATGTAATAACAACTTTCATTTGAAGTGTAATTCTTTTGTGTGCCTCATAGACGATACCTGTGTTCACTGCTGACTTATTGTTAAAGTTAATTATTACAAACTAAGCAGAACATTCAAGCAATTGGCTGCAAGATCGCTGCACAGGAGTATACAATAATATAGTATTCAGTTCCTTAAAAAATATGTGTATAAACATCCCTGGCCATTTCCTGATCATGTGTTCAAGCATATATTTAATATTCTACCTTGTAAAAGTACCACAATAATTTGATGACCACAGATAATTATCAGAACTGTTAAATAATGACCATCCAATTAAGTGCTTTATATATGGTTATGGAAAATGTTAACTGTTAATTTGCCTAAAAATATGTCCATACATTAGAGAGCTATTTTTATTTTGTTAAAATGTCAGTTGTAAGTGTAAAGTCATCTCAGGGGTATAACTATGGGTAGCAAGAACAAGATGTGACTGTAAAGGTGACCTGTTTTTGGTGTCAGTAGGCCAGCTATATCTTCAATGTGACTTACCACCATGCACATCATAAAATGTGTTGGGACTTAGATAAATAAAACTTTATATAGTTAACCAACTATGCTTCAAATGCTTAAAATTTTTGTCCAAATTCTCACATTATAGTTTGAAAGGGGGTAAGGTTTGTATTTTTCCTCATATTGGACCGGCAATGTGGGTGTTTTACACATACGCACGCTTCAGACTTCCAGCACGGATGTGGCTCCTCAGGATCCAGACTTTTGTGCTTGAAGTCTTTCCGGTGGTAGAGTGGATGGGGTGGGATGCAGGGGCGGAACTACCATTGGTGCAACAGGTGCAATGGCACAGGGGCCCATGCTGATAAAAGGGCCCGCAGCCTTCATCACTGCACTGCCGAAGCTGCCCACCAGGTTATCTGGGATATCAAAAGGGCCAAAGCAGTTCCGCCTCTGGTGGGATGCGTAAGGCATGTACGGTAGATGGGAAGGCGGATCTATATAACTTTTACAGTAAGTGCTGGTTTAAGCCTTTATGCCTGTTACTCTGCCAGTGACAGCGTGTAAAGAACTTCACTCTCAGACCTCAAGGTTGGGCGTCCAGATCATTGCTAGGTGACCTGGACGCCAGCCAATCGTTTCTTGGCGGATTTCCCCGTAACATGATTGGTTACAGTATCCCAATATGCTCGGCGTTTCTTCACATGGATGTCGGTTATAGCGCCTCTGTCTGAGCAATACCCTGCTGCCTTGTTCTAGTGTTTTTCTCCATTTATACTGCTATTTGTCTGCCCCCCCTCCCTTGTGTTTCCTCTCTTGCCCTTCTTCTGTGCATGTAAGTCTTGCGTTTGTTCCCCAGTCTGTCCACTGTATTGCTTGCTGTTATCCTCACCTGCACGCCAGCCTGTCTGGTCAGTATAGTGCAGTCTAACTTCAACTGTATTTCTCCAGCTTTACCCACCTGCACATCTGCCTGTCTGGTCAATATAGTGCAGACTCACCCACACTGTACTTATCCTTGTTACGTGCATCCTAGCCCGTCTGGGTATTTCTGTACTATCCGTACTACAGCTGTACTCCTTTATGCTTCTGGCCTGTATTCTAATCTGTTATTTAGGGCGTCTGCCATCATCTTCTGGCCTCCTTGTCCTTTTCTATACTACGGGATTGTCCACTGAGGGCCGTAACCTGCTACAGGGGCACAGCTAAGTCCATCCCCACCATCAGGGACTCTGGCAAACACCACCACTAGTTAAGCTCTGCGCCTCACTGTCAGTCTCGTAACAATGCCCTTCCAGATTTTCGATCCGTCCCAATTTTACATCCGACAACGTAGAAATCAAAAGGTAGGTTTCCAGCACAACTGGATCCGGTCCATACTTACTATACATAGAGGTGCTACATGGCATGTTGGCAACATGGGTGTCGCAGAGGGCATCATCTGTGAGGTGATGTTTTCAGTGTTAGATTTTTCATTATACCCATGAGGGTAGGACAAATAGGGGCCCAGTGCCCATCCATAGTGTGAGTTTCTCTGACCAAGGATCCACAGTTAAGTGGAGATAAGAAGGAATGGATTCCGATTATACGCACCTAAGTTGCAAAGCAACTCCCTTAACATGCCCTCAATGTTGTTCTTAACTTACTTAAGAAGGACATAGACAGCCATATCTTACCATGCGTATGTCTCTCCTTAAGTAGCAAAAATACGCACGTAAACTTTGAAAAAGTCCGCTGGCCCTGAAATCAACATGGTTTAGCCCAGGTGTAACTTTAAGTTCTTATTTTCAGCCTCTGAATTAGGCCCAAGGTTGCCATTTGTCTTTGTGTCATCAGAACCACCATAGATTATTCCTTTTTTTTGTAATTTGATAAAGCGCTGTTTCTATTCTTTTGCTTGCTCTTTTGTTAAGGGAGACCAGCAAAATCTCCCATACAGCTGCTTATTCCATTAAGCGCCATCAGGCGATTTTTTTTCTTTGCACGTAAACACCAGCCACTTTTCTTAACTTCCTTCTTAACTTGGCCTGGCACGCCCATTCTTACTTATCTCATTAAGAGCGGGATTAAGAATCGCTCTTAATATATAACCATTCTTAAATCCTACGTAGATTATGTAAATAAGGGGACTATGCATGCACAGATTAACCGTTCTTAAAAATATGCCCCAAAATGCAAATAGTAGCGGCTTCCTAACTGTGAATCAGGTCCTCTGTTCTTCTGTTCTGACCATGGTCATGGAAGCTCTGTGATCTGTTTAGCAGGAGGGCATGTTATGAGTGACTGCTATTGATGTTATGCCACGGGAAATCCAGAGCTCTAATTCTAGCCCTGTACTTACTACCATATCCAGTTTAATCCAAGACATAGTAGCAGGTAAATGGAGGTCTAATGCCCTTAATCTTGCAAAAGATTTTGTGGAAAGTATTATGGATGATAATCTTCACTGATATAAATGAGTAAATGTACTCTATAAAGAACTGCATAATATAGCGGTGTTAAATGAAGGTTGGTTTATAAATAAATAATAATTGATGCAAGCAATGCAGCCATGTAAACTTTATCTTGTGTGACACGTTGTTGTCACAGAAGGTCATATATGAGATACAAAACATCTGCTATGTTCCAGGAGTGGATAGGAGAAATTTAAGTATGAAAGGGTCGCATCTGACGATGGAGAAAAGGGAGAAAATGGGACATTGGATTACCTGCAGCTTAGACTGTTCATTCAGTATAACAGGGCACAGATCACTCCACATACTTCCTTATCCATCTTGTCTGTCTTTCAGTGGATAACGCTAAAGACTCTGACCAATCAGGAATTGTAGATTCTCTAAATGAATTGCATGGGTGCCCTTTAAACAGGACTATTACCTTTTCACTTGTCAAATTAATTTTAAAAAAAACCTGAAAGCAACAGTTTTCAAACAATTGTACCGGTATTACCTGCTCCATTTCAGACATAAATGCTAGATTTATTGAACTGCAGTAAAAGGTAAAGTGGAGATGTTGCCCATGGCAACCAACAAGCTCCTAGCTCTTACTTTCCTATTACATATTAGAGAATGTCAGCTAGAATCTGATTGGTTGCTACGGGCAACATCTCCACTTTTTCTTTTATACAGTTTAGTAAATCTAGCCTATCACCTGCTTTTTACCTTGTCCACTTAACATCCTCACTGCATCCTACATCTATTCCTTCTTTTACTTCCCCCTCTCCTCCGCTCACACCAGCAGTTCATTTATTTTCTCCTCCTTATGTCTTCTGTAAGTTCATTTCACCCACTTAGTGTGTTAGCACCAATGATTAGAGTCCTCTATCCTAGTGTTGTTCCCTCCTCTACCACTCCCCCCTCACTTCATACCCTCTTGCCGCCCCTTTATTACCCTTTTACCCCATCCCCACCTGGTGTCTCCATCTCAACCTCTCACTGCGTTCTATCCCCTCCGCAACTGGCTGGGAAATCGATTGCTTCTCCGCTGTGAGGCAGAGGCAATCGATCAACAAACAGAATAAGATGCTGCAGTGAATGGTGAGTATGAATGTTACCCCAACCCTTACCCAAATCCTTACCCTAGCCCTCCCCTTCCATTACCCTAACTCTCCCCTTCTATTACCCTAACTCAAACCTTCAATTACACTAACCCTCCCTTAACCTAACCCTCCCCTCCCCGCAGCCTAACCCTAAGACTCCCCTCCCGGCAGTCTAACCCTAAGACTCTCCTGCCCATAGCCTAACCCTTACCCTCCCCTTTTATCAGCCTAACCTTAACCCTTTATATCCAGCAGTCTAACCCTCCCCTTTTATCTGCCTAACCTTAACCTTGCATTTCCCACGGCCTAACCCTAACCTTCCCCTTCTATGTGCCTAACCTTAACCTTGCATTTCCCATAGCCTTACCTAAACCTTCCTTTTTATCAGAGTAATCTTGTCCACAGCCCTTCAGGGAGAATGTAGGGCTGCAGTTAACTCTCCCTGGTGCAGTTTGCTATTGGAAACGGACACCTTGTCAAAATAGGGTCATTCGCCATAGTACCTGTACCCATAGGAATCTTTCCTATTTGCATGATCAGCCAACGACAACTACACCCCGAATTACAGATAATCCTATACTCTTTTCACATGACTGATAGAGATGTTTGTATGCATCTTCTTAAAAATCATATGCCAAGTGAATGTAAAATTAAAAAAGCTAAACTGATATTCCTCTTTCTTACATAATACTATATACACAGAACATACACATAGCATGATAGAATGTCCTGAGCTAAAAACTAAGACTTTACATTACTAAATTGGTATATTTAGCTTTTATCTCATAACCCGAGAGGAGAGTAACTAAAGTGACTTTTCCAGTTATATTTGCACTAATGGGGATTTGAACATATGTCCAAGCACATACAGATCAAATGCCTTAAGAACAAAGCTGTAAAAAAAATAAAAAAAACCTAAGACTCCCCTCCTGCAGCCTAAACCTAAGACTCCCCTCCCCGCAGCCTGACCCTAAGACTCCCCTCCCAGCAGCCTAACCCTAAGACTCACCTCCTCCACACCCCAGAGGCGGCCCATGGCATAGGTGGTATAGGCAGCCGCCTAGGGCCCCTTGTGTCGCCTAGCGCCCCGCAAAACCTAGGGCCGCCCCTGCCACACCCTAACCCTAAAATTCCCCAAAGAGTGCTACTCAGCTGTCCGGTCAGTGCAGCGGGTCTGCGGCAGCATTTACCAAGAATAAATGGGTAAATATGCCGATCGCCATACTTACCCATTCACAATAATATATATATATATATATATACTGCTGTTTTCAAACTAAAGACAGCTGAAGATTAGCTTTTGGCTTTCTGTAATTCTAAAATAGCATTTTCGCAGTGGCGACTGCCACAGCAGAAATCTGTATAAGGGATATTTGTATAGTTTCAACTAGCATGTGGATAGAAAAACAATATTTTTGCTGTGAATGTGAAAGAGTTTTGACAACAAATTCTGTTTGTGACACTACAAACACTTATCAGAATAGAAAATATAATATAATATATAAAAGAGTGGGGGTGGGGATTTTTATCTTGTAAAACCTTTAATTGTTTTTAACACACACACAGACACACACACACACACACACAAACACCGGATTCAGAGTTCAGAACAACACCCCACTCACACACGCAAAGTCTGTTAGATATAAATGATGCAGTATGGGCAGGGTTTGCTAGTTACGCTAGATCGACACTGTTTTAAAGCTGCTTTATGGCAGCGTATATTCAATAAGGTCCGCATGAAAGAGGGGAGTGACAGAAGGAGTTCACTCCCCTCTTCCGTGTGGACTTTAAGACCCCCGCACGTATTATTGTATTGCTGACTATAGTGCAAAGCGGTAACACTATATATTGGAGGCTTAATGACCACGAATCATAATGTGACAACATAACTCAGTGAGGCCACAGCTAAAACCACTGCAAAGTAGTACTTGACGGCTTTTAACTGCTGACTGAAAGCATCTTTTTCTAACTTTCTTCTTATAAAGTAGTCTCACTGTAGTCCATCTAAACACTTGTACTAATAGATGCTTCTTCTTTATTTACCATTGCCTTTTTCCAGTCAAGAAAAAAATTAGCAAGAAATGGTCCTAAAACACATTCACAGAATATTCTGAAATGTCTCTTCACCAGGCAACAGCAACAAATTGCCAATCCACATTGGAAAAAGCCAAATAGACAATTAGGGCCAAATTTAGTAAGCTGCAGTGGGAAAAAGTGGAAATGTTGCCCATAGTAACCAATTAGATTCTAGCTCTAACTTTTCTTCTACATACTAGAGAAGGTGAGCTAAGATGTTTGGTTGCCATGGGCAACATCTCCAATTTTCCTTTCCCGTAATTTAGTACATCTGGCACTCAGAGTTAATGTTATTCAGTTATTCAGTTCTAGAATTAGAGCGCTCAAAATGTCTATATTGTCCATCACATATTTATTAATAGACTCTTCTTATATTCACCCTGATATTATTATTCCACACATTTCTATCCCTAGCCTTCTTGAGAAAAGAACCTTCTGGAAAAATGTCTTATTATGTTGTCAGTCTGCAGCCAGAAATGGCTAATCAAGAAATAGAGACAGATGAAAGCTCATTTTCGGCTATCTCTAATTTGAAATACAGCCATTTTAGAATTTTTTTGGGAATGGCTAAGTATGCATACTTAGCCATTCCTTTTTCAAAAGCTGTCCGCAGGACCCCCCGCCACACCTGTCGCACTCGCTGCAGAACTTCACTGGATACTTTTAGGGTTGCTCTGGGGAAGGGAGGGTTAGGTCCATGGAAGGGGAGGGTTAGGGTCAGCCTGCAGGGAGGGGAGTCTAGATTTAGGCTGATGAGATGGGAGGCTAAGTGTCAGGCTATGGGAAGGGGAGTCTTAGGGTTAGGCTGCTGGGAGGGAAGTCTTAAGGTTAAAGGATGGGAGTCTTAGGGTTAGGCTAGGGGGAAGGGAGGGTTAAGCTGTGGGGAATAAAGGGTTAGGGTCATAGGAGAGGGAAAGGGTAAGGATTAGGGAAAGCGTTGGTGTAAAATTTATACTTACCATTGTGAGCTCCGACATCAGTGCTCCAGGGATCGATTGCTTTTCCTCTTCGAGTCAAAAGCAATCAATTTCCAAGCCAGTTCTAAGCTGGCTGGTAGAAATTGGCTGTTTCCAGCGGGAACCCACACTGGTGTAACTATAGGGTTAGTGCCAAGCAGTTGGAAATTGCTGCTTCCTCACAAAAGCTTCATCAAGGCCTTCAAGGCATTTTGGAGTTTTGATGAAAACCCCATAAAATAAAATGTCTGGGGACATACAGACAGCTTTTCTTTGCATATTTTCCAACCCTTATATAAGATATTAAATTGAACTTTGCTGCTAGGGATATATAAATGATAACTTAGGCGAGTAGAATTCAGCCTCCCCTTAGCTACCCTCCTCGCATCCTCTCTGTATGCTTAACTCTTTTTTTCGTTAGCCCCTTTAAATGTTTGCTAACCAATGAAAAAAAATATTAGCAATACTTCACAACAGCAAAAAAACTTATTGAGGTAAATATGTCTTTTGATAGAAAAACATGGAATGGAAAGATTTTACATACTGTGAAAATATTACTTTCCTTTAGATTTTGTCATATCTCTTCTGGGGAAAAAGTGAATACCTAATAAACTGTAAGGCAGAGTTAAATAGTTCCTTTTTTTGGGTGTAAATCAGAGTTATGTATAAAATCAGCATGCCGAATATATCAAGTTTACAGTCTGGAATGGAGACACAGCTGGTTGCAGAACTATGTTAGTCTTTTTACAGCCTGAGAGCAGGTGTTTTGTTTCACAGTGAACGGTAGCATGCAGACACCTGCTATAGATGGCTGTATTATACATTTGTTCCGTGCCATATCTCCTACATTATCTTCTTACAAAAATTAACAGGAAAAAGTTTGTGAATGCAATGATATATTGCAAGGTAGTACTGAAGAGAGCTCTACCAATAACCAAGCACCATTGTAATGGATTAATATCTAATTTTCCATCTGAGGTGTTTCGCTGCCACTGGTGCCCTCTCAGTGGCTCATTTGGGTATCTTCTTGGCTTCATTAATGGCAGCAGCTGTGAACATGAGAACATGAGATGGTGTCCGGGTAAGGACATATGGGGCCCGGTCATGTCTGGTTAGGCCTCTGTGTAAAAAACAAATGATTGCTCCATAGCTACCCCCAGTTGCAATATAACCACGAGGTTGTCCATCTGGCTCATAACCTCAACAACAGAACAAAGAGATGGATATTCAGTGAGGTTAATTGGTGATGGATAGTCATCACTGCTAACAGCTGAGTCACGTCTACGCCGCTGGCCTTATCTTTATATCAGCTGTACCACCAATACCTTATTTGTTTCATTATAATTCATAATTTAAAGTATAATTTAAAGTATATCCCATTAAAAGTCGAGGATGTAGTTCAAAGCCTGCCAGACCTAACCTGATGAAAAATGATACCCGTCCACCAGGGGGCTTAACTAGGGATACCCAGGCCCCATAACAAGCAATCCAGCGCGTACAGAGCGCAGTCGCCATCTGACACTTGCACTTGCAGCTGTCAGCAGTTGTTAGTTTAAGCAGCACTCACTATTTACTGTTGATTACATTTTTTTATGAACAAAGCTGTTTCAGACTTGCTTCGGCTCGCAGTGAGCCTGGCATCTTCGTTCATAAAATTTACGAATACTCACCCCTCCGGCAAGGTCCCGCGATGATCTCGGTGCACATCGCAGGCCACTTCATTCATACGAATGCGCAGAGACTCCATTGCTGGACTTTGAAAATGTCAAAGTCCCAATATGAAAAACACTGCTCATACGCATCTCCCGGACAGGTAAGTTTAGCTTTTTATGTTATTTTTTTTACTGGTTTAAATTTTTTAAATGTATTTAATAATTTTTTTACTTAAAATATAATAGAAAAAAAACCAAAGTTTTTTATTTTTACTTTTTTTTTTCTACATTTACACAAATAGCTTTATCCCAGCAGTCTTCCCATACATGCCCCCCTTTTCCTCCCCCTAATAACAACTATTAGGGGAAAGAAAAGGGGGGAATATGAGGAGATCGCTGGGATAAACGCAGTAACGCCATCTTGAGATGGCGTTATTTTATCCTTCGGAGCGGAATGATAATCTCCACTCCGGGGTCAGTAAATTTAATTTAGAGCCTGCCCGCATCAAGAAGAACGGGCGGGCAAAGAGAAATGGTAAGTGCTTCGGTTTTAAGTGATAACGTCCGTTTTACAGTGAAAACAGGCATTATCACCTAAAAATGAAGTTTGTAAATAGACCTCTCAGCCTTGTGGTGTTCTTTGCCTGCCGCAGCCATCGAGGATAGAAAGATGGCAGAACAGTACTCAGCAATCATAGACTAAATGCTGATAAAGCTGCCATCCACTGTTAAACTCTACTCATTGGGGCACTACTGGTCTCAAAATGTTTACTGGCAAAGCGTTTGGTGCAGTTGCACTGTTGTGAGCAGAGGTTTAGCTGGAGGGCCGGAGGAATTAAAGAATAAAAACTGGCAGATGCTGTATTTGCACTGCTTTGATAGCGGCCTAACCAATTCTGATGCAATTACTTAGGAAAGCACATGGACTGCTGCATACACCTCCTGACAGTCAGTAACTTCCTCCAATCAGAGCTCAGTACCCCAGTGTGAACTCACCAGACACTACAAACATTTGCCTGATGTTCTCCAGATATAGGTTTGTTTTGTAACTGCTGTGTGAATCATGCAATGCTAATGCAATGATGTCACATATTGATATGTCTTCCTACTTTATTCTTCACCAGTTATTCACTTCAATATATTTGATATTTCTGATCATTTTATCTTTGTTTTTATTTATTCAATTTTAAACACTGCAAAAGTGAGTGTCAGTAAATTAGGTTATTTCTATATTCCTCATCCAATCTGCACAGTTGTATGACCTTTGTTGTTTTTGGGAGTTATTCATATAGAGATATATTGTGCAGTAGTTTAGAAACTAAAAAAAAACAAATATACATATTTGTTTTTAATTTAAAATATAGTACAGTATAATGCGTGTATCTCCTTTGAGTAAATGTGTTTGATAATAAGTTTAGTAAGAAAATTCAGAAAATTCAGAATAAGATGTGATTTTTAAAAATGTTTTGTTAATACAAATAGTCAAGTTCCTAAAATGAACTTGTTACAAAATGTCATTATAGGTTAAAAAAAATAGTATTTGTTGTAGGTTAGGAGGTGTTATGTGGTTTAGTGTGCACTTTTCTTTGGTCTTTAATTACACACACCCTCCTGGGTACATCGGTCAACTTTGCTCAGTGGTGCTAAGGAACCATGGGGTCTGCTGCCATAGCAACAATACTCGCGTGGTAAAAGCTATACAGAGCTGTACATTAAGGACTAGCTGTTGCTGGACTTGGATGTTACGATAATAATGACACCATTTTGCATTTACCAGACATTATTACTGTCTTTGTCAGCTGCAATCTAATTGTATAAACATTGTGGCTCTGTTTTTTTGCCATTATTCTGTATTATTCTGTATTATTATTCTGTAGCCAATCATTTTGTTTTCTGCTTTTTACCTGCATAATGGAAATATCATAACATATTGTTATAGGAATTTACTTATGTTATTGTTTTAGGAAAGAATAAAATAGTAAAAAAAATATTAAAATAGTAAAACTTGTGTGATATAATCTAAAGGTGAGGTTATATATTCCTCATAGCAATAATATTGTGGGCTCTACGCTGTACACGTCAGACATTGGACCCAGTACTGCACTTTCATGTGAAAACTTTGTACTAAGCAAATAGAAACAACATACAGGCAAATAGGCCCAGAGGCAACTACACAACTGCATGTTATTGAGGCTTTGCTAATTGTTTTAAACTGTCAGGTTTTTTTTGTCATTTAATTTGCTTTCTTTTATGTGGCAAGTAATTTAAACAGAATTTTAATAAAATACAACTTAAAAATGTTTCAATATATTTATTTTTTATAAAAAAAAATAAAAAAATTGTATAATATATTTCAGGCACATGACCTGATGAGACAGCCAGGTGTTGTTCCTGATCTCACTACCTCCAATATTAGTAGTTTAATATAATGTTTGAGGTCAATATTAACAAGCTGATCACCTATATAAATTGGGTAACCCTTTGCCAGTATAAAAAACAATGGGCCAGATCTAGACCTACGGGCACCTTACGTCCGCCCGAGGTCTGTACGTCCGTTCTCGGAGCGGGGACTGCACGCCCGCCTGCACTCCCCGCTCTCGGTAGTAAATCTGGACATTTATGTGTCCAGATTCCTACCCCAACTTTTCCCCCGCCCCCTCATTAGCATGTCTATCTCCGCCTTTACGGTGGAGATACAACATGCGTAATGGGTGGGAAAGCCCCCTTTTCGTAAGAGCCAGCGTGCGTAACATACGTTACGTACGCCGGCCCTTACAACGTCGTAAGAATTACTTACGACATGTATGTAATTCCCCTGTCGCCCATTTTACTGAGGATCTACCCCAATATTACTTAACTTTAACTTAAATTAGATTTCCAAAGTTCCAACATTTTAAGTTGCAGTAACTAAACTAGTAGGGTGTATTCTATAAAAATAACACAAACACACACACAAAATAGTGGTTTCTCAAATCAATGTATAAATTAATCTAGAGCAGGTGCTAGAAAGGTATGGGGAAATCTCACAGATACAAAAAGGGTCACCCCAGCACTCCTGCAACTTAACATGACATTCAATCTTTAAAATATGTTTGAGAGATTAGTTACATACATTTGCAAATATATGATAAGCCACCAGCACTTACAAGGCTTTTCTGTTTTGGTGGCCCTAACTCTAATACAATCAGAGTCTCAACTTTGGGTCATATATCACGTATTATAAAATTGACAGAAAAACTCACCACAGAGGTCTCAACTGCTATCCCAGACATGCTTTAAAACAAACACACACAAAATGGTGATTGCTCAAATCAATTTATAAATTAATCTACAGCAGATGCTAAAAAGGTATGGGGATATCACACGGATACTTTTTGTATCTATGTGTGTATATATATATACATTGCAACAACATCCAAAAGAACCAAACTGCACACCACACAATGGAGAATCGGTGTGGTGTGCGGTTTTCTACATCCTTTTGGATGTTGTTGCCATATGATTACCTTTCCAAAAGTGTGAAGCGCTCTAATATATATATATATACAGGGCTCGAAGTGAGGAGGGTGTATACAGGGATATGCCATACCGTCACTTCTTCTGATTTAATAGAAATGCTATAAATCTCCATTCACTTTTATTACTGCTATATTTTCATACCGTCACTTCTAACTATCCATACCACCACTTCTAAATTTCCACTTCGACCACTATATATATATATTACTGCTAAATGTTACATTACTATTTACAATGAGTTTTTGAGAACAGAAGTTTACATTTATTTAAAATGTTATGATCCCCCCAGAGCATTCTACTTTTCATGTACTTCATGTACTTACTAGTTGTAATAATCACGAAACCACATAAAAAAATATATTTAATACTTTCCATGGACCTGTGTTCAATCTCCCACTCTCCTTGCACTAAGATACAATAGAACATCCGGTTTAATTATCCCTGTATTTAAATGGCCTCCTGCTTCTCCCCTATCATGTGCACTCTGTTTAATCCTTTATACTACAAAGAGGAAAGCCAGAAACAAACAGAATATAGTCCATAACAAGCTAATGCCAGATGGGAGATTGCAGGAGGGAGGGCCGGGGGAAATTTGGCGTAATGAGATTGTCATGGGAACACAAATCTATCTATCTGTTTTTTCCTGAGTGAAAAGCACCTGATATAAATTTTACCTTTACCCTCATCAGTGGGTGAGCACCTAGTTATTTGCTGCAGTACAAGTTACACTTCCCCATCTTTACAGAACCTTTAAAGTCATCATGTGGTAAGATGTCATACTAACCAATTTTTCCTTTTTACTTAAATACATTTATAAGAATTACTTCATTAACTAAGCAATATCAAGTCCACAATATTGGTCTGTTCATTGCATAGGTGATAGGAAATAAACAATGTTGTTAACAAGCAACCATTTTGTATCTGCAGGAAACAGGAACTGTCTAACTCTTCAGAATCCATGCCAGATCGCCCACTCTCCCCACCAGCTACAGCTCCTCCAACTATGAAGGTAATGGCTACCTGCCAAACTATGTTATATATGTCATATGTCTACAACATTGTTTTACAGGTGTGTTTATGTATACATTGGCAGCCACATCTGTTCACTGACAGATCTATGGATCACAAGTATGGCACTTGTTTTTCTAGACTTAATATGGTCAGGGTTTATGGTCAGTTCCTAACAAAAATCTCATTGTGTCTGTGATGAACTGCACTTATTCCAGCTTTCTCATCAAAAGGCTGAGACACTTTACAGTAAACGGACATCATTTTTTCAGGATTGTAGTGTCTTGTCTGTTTGAAAAATCTTTACTGTTTATGGTTTTGAGGAGACAATAGCTTATAGATACCCTTAAACTGTGTGCACATTACATCCTTTGTAACATTAATGAGAAAGCTGGCCTAGCAACAGAAGATGTGCTGTGTTATCATTTATAGTTTACCAGGAAACAAAAGCTATAGGTCTTTATCCACACACAATGTAATATCTACTCATCATCTTTCTGTATACCTTGTCTGTGCTATACTCTTGTATATTCTTAATATAACAATGGAGGTTTGAATAAAAAATGGGCTTTGCTAGTTTCATACAAATGATCTGTCTGTAATAATGTATTTACTATGTAATGATATGAAAAAACCCAAAATATTTTAAGTTGATTCAGTAACACAGGACCTTGTTTCCATGCATTTGGATTGGATTTGGTCTCTTTTGTACACATCTGGGCTACTTGACTGGAACTCATGGCACCCCATCCATACTTATGATACTTCTGACACCTTCTGACAGAGGGGCTGTACTATATTATTGTTGCAATGTACAGTTGTACCCTTTCTTGTTGTGTCCAGAATTCCATGCCAAGGCTATTTTCTGCTTGCAGGGCTGGAAAGGTTAAGAAATGCCCCAGGTACCAGAAGTCTGCCTGTGCAAGGGGCATCTATAATAGTGCTATCGCACGGATGCTATGGAATTGCGTATGAAAATTCCCAGAGATGCGTTCACTTAAGAATTAGATGAGAGGATCCTGAACTGGATCCTCACTTCTGTAGAAGGTATCACTAGGACTGGAAAATAGACGCATGTTACGACCACTCATGTGTCACACTTCCAATAAGGATCTGAATTTTCATTGTGTGATGTGTACTCTACTGGGCCCTTTTAGGGTTAAATAAACATGGCCGCATGAAAATGTTTGATTTAAGATGATTGGTAGAAATATTAGTCTGAAAATGTTACAAGCAGTGTAACAGTAATGCTTTGCTGGCTATATTGTGCGGGGGAGAAGTACTACAATTATATTTCCACTGATTTAAATGGCCTTTTTTTTCTTTTAGCAGTTTAATCAGAAGGACAATAAGTCTAAAGGGATCCATATCTCAATTAAATTTACATACAGAACTGAGATCTATTATCCATAAAACCCTTAAATAATACAAAACAATTGCTGTTGCTTAGGAATCATTTCAAGCACAACAACAAGTGGCTTGAAGTATATGCACTGTGAGGAGCGATAACTGCGCTCAGCTGAGTATTTTTAAACATATCATTTGATTTAAATCCAACAGGGATATATGCATAAGTTGCACAACGCAGTGTGTTAAGCCTAACTCTTCTGATGTTTCTTGAACAAAAGAATTATCAAAACAACAGTTCTAAATACTGTGTTACCTGTTAGCAGATGCTATTATGAGCAGTTCCAATAATAGCTGTGTTCCATAATAATGGCAAATAGACCAGGTAATGGTTATTCATAAATGTGTATCATTTTACATCTGATCTAAAACACAAGTTTTTATATTACCAATACAAAGCTTGGAACTGAAAACCCAACTTACCTGGTCTTGTTACTGGCAAACCCCAATTGATATCTATTGTTCAGTTCCTTGTGGGTTCTATTTAGTATTATTTAATGAAAGCTATGGTTTGCCATCTTGTATGAATCAGCAGTTAATGCAGGCATTAAAGAATGTGCATATAGTTATGAGTATATAACTGATGTTCCTATTCTTTTTTGTTTTTAACACTTATAAAGGTAATATTATCAGTATAGGTTAAAAGAACAATATTTCAATGTGCAAAAGTTAATTTATTTAAGAGATACTAAATAGTAGTTATATCTGGTGGCTCATGAAGAATTACAGAGAAAATGAGATTAATAGAGGAAAGAAAGAAACCAAGCATAACTGGAGATTAAGGACCTGATTCAGACTTAAGAAGGAGCTTGAATTTAAGAGGAAGGTTACACCTGGGCAAAACCATGTTGATTTCAGTGGGAGTCAAGTTAATTGTATTCTTTGCATGCAGGGATATATCTTTGAATTGCTTACTGCACACAGATACTGACCAGCGTTACTATCACACTGTTATTTAGACTTGGGATAGGAAACATCACCTCTCAACTCTAATAATGTTTGCAACAGATGAAATATGGCTCCCCTGCAATCAACATGGTTTAGTCCAGGAGTAACTTTCCTCTCTTAATTTTCAAGCTGCTTCTTAAGTCTGAATCAGGTCCTAGTTGAGTTTATTTAACCTAGGACTGTAGTCAGACTACCGTATATATACGCATATATACCGTACATATACGCCCGGAATCTGAATCTGAGTCTGAATCAGGCTCTATATATGGTTAATAATGAATGATTGAATGTGTATAATGGTGATTGGGTGGATGAATGCACATACAACATAAAAGAAAACTCTTTTTCATTTGTATGTATTTCGGGATGTATTGTTTTAGGTTGTATTTTTAGAAACTACCTAACCAATTACTCTTGTCTGTGTATAGTAGTAATGGCTTAATTACACTTCTATATGTATTGTTATAAGTGGTTTAGAGTTGGTTTACCATCATATTTACATAGGACAAAGAAACAGGCTCTTGGTATTCAACCCATCCCCAAATGTTGATTGTAGAGGAGGAGGAGGAGGAGGCAAACACAATAACATCTTTGAAGCTAGTGGTAGAAAATATTCTTTAATAGAATATTGAAAACAAAGTTTTCTGTGGCTAAAAATGACTCTGCAACGCTTATATAATAATTGTCATTGGCCCAGATCCAGACCTACGTTCCCATTACGTTTCATCGCGTGGCGTATTTACGCTAGCGGATTTTCTATGCACTCTCCTCGCTCGCACATTCTTTGGCCATTTTACCCTTCCCAAACCCTACCTTAACTTTTCAAAGCGTAACTACTGATGTACATATTGGCTTCACGTACATAAGTGTAATGTACGCCCATAATGTATGATTTAAGTGCCTCACCCTGCCTCCAAAGTGTAATTATGGGTGTCGTATGGCTGTCAAGCCCCTTCGTTCATAGTTACGCGTACGTACGCTCAGAGTTATGTGGCGTAGCATCTGCATGCGCAGTACATACAAAATAGCGTTTTTACATCACAGACTAGCGTACTTAGTTCTGGATATACCCCATTGTCTTTTTGTGCTATAATAGCATTACTTAAAAATAGCCTCCAACATATTCTAAAATGGATTTCTCTTATTCCTATTGTGGATGCGCTGTACTTCCTATCCAGAGTTGCATGGGGAAATGGGGCATATGTGCCCAACTCTCTCTGCAGTCAGAGCTGTATTAGCAGGCTGTTGCCTTTGCCATTTAACTAAGCATTTCAATAGTTTTTTAAATGCTTACATTTGCCACATTTAAAAACCAATTTAAATACTTTTTTCCATCAGGTTCATTACTGACAGAGCATAGAAACGGTGGACCGGATCCAGACCCCCGCGTGCTTTCCGTGCGCGCGGGGGCCTGAAATTACGCGAGACAGAGGGGAGTGCACACCCCCTGTCACTCCCCTCTGTCGTGCGGGCTTTATGGCAGCTGACGCTGCCATAAGCTTGCCTTAAATGCGACGGACGGATCAGCGGTCCATACGACCGCTGATCCGCTGCAGTGTGGGAGCCCCCTCCCACACTGTACACTTTACATGCTTCCCCCCGCCCGCTT
>WWET01000045.1:973215-1003222 GCA_011038615.1 Limnodynastes dumerilii | reverse complement strand
GAGATAGGGAGAGGGAGAGAGGGGGGGAGGGAGGGAGAGAGAGAGAGGGAGGGAGAGAGAGAGAACTTTTTATAAGGTGCATAATTTAGTTTGTAATATATATTTAACATATTTATTTATGAATTTTGCACTGCTAGACATTTTTATATGATGTGGCAGTTTTTTGTAAAGGTGAATCAACAGGTTTATTTTTTATATCAACAATAACATCTCTCATTACAGTTAATAAATTTGTTTTGGCGTAGCGTAGGGCATTGCTCTTGCTGGTCCTGCCCCCAGCTGATCAGAAAGTCTACACAGGTGTATGTGTTCCATTATATATCTATCCAGTACTTTTGCATGGTTTCAGAATCCTTTGTCAAATGTTTAAAAATCAATAAAAACTCAATCTGTGAGCGTCAAAAGAAAGCTGCCGTATAACAGGGTCAGTGCTTACCCTATTTTAAAGAATATTAATAAAATAATTATATATTAATATTAATGTATTAATATAATAATAATAATAGACGTATATATGCAATCTACATAACAGAACAATACAAAGATTGCGTAAAATAGTTACTATGCATGTGTAGTAGCGAGTATCGGGAAATTAAGGACGTATGTGGATCAAGTACGGGGTTGTGAATCGGGTCCATTAAAAAGTACTTGTTGATCTAGTGCGCAGATAGGGCTCTAATATTTTTGTTATTGTACTGGTAAATAATTGATCTATTTTACATGCTGATAGACGCCTTTGATGTCTGCATGACTGCATTATATATAGGTTGCCATGAGCAAAAATAATTCTTCGTTCTTTTAACCCTTTGTAGCCGCTCATCAAACAAAGCTACAGTTCAGCGAGTGCCGCACAGCGTGTATACATTTGCATTTGTTTACTTTGGGAACAGCTTGTGTAGATCAGTAGACATCCCTTTATTCATCTTATTCTCTTTCATATGAATTGTAGTGTCCATCAGGATCACACTCTGTAGAAGTTGTTTATTTCCTTAAAAGCAGGGTTGCTGGCCTTTCAGTACTTCCTTCCGTGAGATCCCGGTATGGGTGCAGGCCATAATGACGCAATTTATGCAAATCATGTTCTGAAGCCCTGCCCCTGACCATCAATGACCGTTTGCATAGTATTACTAGCAATGAGACTTGATGATGCCAATTAAGTCCTGCCCACTTCCTAGTAACACTATGAATGGTGCATGAATCCACAGCCTCTAGATTTGCCCGAATTGCAGTATCCGGGATTGTCGGCAACCCTGCTGTAAAGGGGCATTGTATTATTGTTAGGGCAGCATATATGCTGAATTTAAGAGGGATTTTTAATCATTATAGTAGTGTCAATTTGTGGTAGAAACACAAATACTATTTACATGGGTCAAAATGGAAAAACACATGACTGAATAATTTTGTAGTAATTGAAATGTCAAATTAAAAACGCACTAACTGATATATAAAGCGGCCTCACTGGCTTGTTTTTATTATATCAAATACAGTAAAAGACGTACCCATCTTTTTATACAAGTCAGAAGCTGTTCTTTCAATGTAGAAGTACAGTATCAGCTTTCACACTGTTTACCTATCCAGTATCCTGGTGTGTGAGCCAAGCTGTCGTTCAGTTCATTTTATTCTCACTATAACAATGGGACCTGTAGAACCGGGTTTAACAACCACTCAATTTACTGAAAATAAATGAAAGAAAACTCAAATTTATATAAAGCAATAATTCTAAATCAGACACACACCTAATTAAAATAGAATACATGTATGTTTTCCAGTGATGGAAATCTTGCTGAAGACACCTTCTGTGGGGCGATGTACCATAATATACATTATACTGCTATATTCTAGATAAAGCAATGCAACTGAAACCAAAATATTCAGTGTAATAAAAAATAATCCCCACCCCTCCAAATAAATATTATATATTAATGACATACATTTCTATTGATTCTGAAATGTGCTGCAATGTAGGGAGGCCAAATACAATTATGTTTGTTGCATGCGTGGAAAATACTGGATGATTTTGCATATTACACAAATATTTAACAGCTTTTTTTTAATTCTTATTTCGAGTCGAGCTACAGCCTATCACCTCCTAACTCATTCTGTTTGCACATTTTAAATTAGATTCCAACATGATTTTTACCAAGGAGCAGATTTGTTCCTTTTCCCCCATTACTTCCAACTCTGGATCCAACCTTTCCACTGAGCTGGTCCAGAGCTATTATTTATGTGGAAGCGCAGCAGGAAACCGCTGTGCGCATATGCAGAAGGGGAACGAGCACAGAAAGTCGGACACCAGCCTGCTCATGTGCCTGTCTCTGCCTTTGTGTGCTTTGCACTAGTGGAACGGGAACGTGTTCCATTATATTTATATTAGAAAGTGGCTGTTTCAGTGTTTCTGATAAGTGCAGTAGCAGCCCGGAGTCCCTGCACTTCCTTCAAAATCTTGCATCAACTCAGGGGATGGTGTAAGTGTAAATAATACAAACAATGGGCCGGAGCCAGAACTACGTCCATCTTCCATAGACGAACGTAATTCAATGAACAATAGCTACTGCGCATGCGTAGTAGCTATTGTACGTAATTTGCGTATCGTTTTGTTACGTAGATTGCGTATATACAGTCTTTAAGAACGCATATGCGCAATCTACGTAATGAATCGATACGTAGATTACGTAAATTCGTTACTACGCATACGCAGCAGCTATTTTCGGCATCTGACGGACGTGTTATGGGCGACGGACGTTGTTCTGGATCCAGCCCAGAATCACTAATGTGTAATAAAGGAAAGTTTGTTAACTTTATCTGTGAGCGTCTGACATTTTCGCTGGCATTTCATTTTAGCTGACCTGCCGGTTTTGATAAATACGGGTTATAACTGTACAACCACGTTCTGGCAGTTAAATATTAACATTTACATCTGGTATCTTTACTATTCTCCTTTATAAACATGAACATATTTTTCCACCCAGTCCCATGGTTCAGTTCCATTACTTATCAGATTTTGAAACTTTTTTTTATAATGGTAAACATTCACATTCAATTAGCTATATAAACAAAGGCACTCCACAAACACAGTATTCAAACTAACAAACGTTCAGATAAATGATGGGAGTTGTTACCAAATGTAGAGGATACTTTGCTGTCTTCTGGTTGTCATACTTGCCAGCATTTATAGTTAAAAAGCCACAGCAAATCAGGTTTCACCAAAATAATGTGCTTTCTTTTCTCTGTTACCATTTTCATCATTCCCAGAAACCGCTATCACATAAGGAATCTCAAGACAGTTGGCATATGTGACATAGGGCTGGATCCAGACTTAAGTAACTGCTTGAAAATAGTTACTCCTGGACTAAACCATGTTGATTGCGGGGGAGTCATATTTCATCTGTTGCAAACAGTATTAGAGTTGAGAGGTGATGTTTCCTATACCAAGTCTAAATAACAGTGTGATAGTAAAGATGGTCAGTATCTGCGTGCAGTAAGCAATTCAAAGATATATCTCTGCATACAAAGAATACAATGAACTTGACTCCCCCTGCAATCAACATGGTTTAGCCCAGGAGTAACTAATTTCAAGCACTTACTTATGTCTGGATCCAGCCATAATTTGTAGTAAGTGTCTTAACAAACAATGATGACAAGGGTTTTTTCCAACACATCTCCTACTGCAGGTGAAATCACAATGTTAAATTTCACCTAAATTAGGTTATATAAATCAATCCTCATTTCCAAAAGTGGATTAGGATTTTTCCTTGCCCAGTAGTCATCACATATTACTAATTTATGTACCCAAACAAATTAGATTTCATTATGCTGGACAATGTTATTTAAATAGTTTTAGGGGTCGGAGCAGAAACGATTTAAAGAGTTTTAAGAGTGGTCAAGTGTCAGCCTTTATTTTTTGTCAGATGTTTTTTACAAAATAAAATACATTTCATGTGCATTATTACCAATAAATAAAAGCATTTAAGCACAGAGGAAAGCAGTAGTTGGGTAGAAGCATGGCCACTGGGATGTGTGCATGAATATGTTAGGTCTGACATTAGCAACCCTTGGGCACACCAGATGTTGTGAAACTGCAAATCCCAGAATGCCCCGACACCATGGACATAGCTTATTCCTGGCAGACATAATTACTCTTGTTTACAAATACCTGGAGTGCCAAATGTTGCTTATGTCTGCATTAGGTGGATCATTGTCATACCTCCCCACCTGTTTTGATTTAGGCTGGACCACACAGATATGATGGAATTGCAGTACAGATGGTAAGCATATTGGCAGCTATGTCTACATTTGCAGACATTGATTGAGGAGCTCCCTTGTTTACATATAGTAAGCACATGCCTGAAGCATGGCCACACCCCCTATCATAACAGGACTCACTTATAGTGACACCTTTGTCTCTTACATCTTTGTTCTAATTCAGTTCCCCACCAAGATGACTGATGAATTTCACACATACGAAAACAAACATTAAAGTCTAAGAAGCTCAATGTTCCTATAAATTATTATTATTTCATTATGATTTGTATTAAAAGTATTATTAAAAGTACTTGGGTAAAAAAAAAAATAGGGAAATTAGGAAGGATCTCATAGTAATGTGGTAGATCCTGACTTATCTACAACAGGAGTGTGCGTAAGTCCCCTATCCGGTAACATGTGCGCATACACATATTACAAGTGTGTACCGACATTTATATGTAACTTTGTTACGTACGACTGGCGGCACGCAAAAGGGGCTGACCCCTAATTTACTCATGTCATGTCATAAAAGTTAAGGTAGGAATTTACAACCTTGAGTGGAGAGTGCAGGGTGTGTACCCCCCCTCCCCCGCTACGCGATCGTACGGAGGGAGCCGTGCGTGGGTCAAGAACTGCCCCAATGTATGTATCCTGTCTCTGCCAAATGTAAAGAGACGAGTTCATGAAAAAAGAAGACTAAACTTTGAAATGTTAGGTGATCTTATAGTAAGTCAATGATTATAAAGAAATACATGCATTCAAAGCTGATGCAAATGGACACAACACATAGCAAGTGGACAAGATCACGCCACCTCTACTGGCAGCAAAAGTCATAGTTTTATTATGGAAAGCAAATTCAAACATAATTCCAAAAGATAAACAAAAACAACCTGTGTCCGTATTAATTTAATAAGTTTTAGACGGTAATACCTCTGATAACGGTGACCCTAAAGTGTTTATCGTCTCTACAGATAAACATTCATGCTTCATGTTTTCAACAGGATCGATTAGCACACAAAGTTCTCATAACAATGTTATGTTTCTCTGATAAATTGCTAGGTGTTAATAAATTTATGATAAAACGCAATCACAGAGTGAGGTGCTTAGCTGACTCTGTGCTGTGTGCACAGTCAGTTGGCAATGACATTTTGTGATGAGGTGAAGTAATTGTGTGCATGTAAAAGGAAACTCAAGATTCCCAATCTTCTAACAGTTGACCAGACAAATGAGACTGGTGACCTCGTGGTTACAGATTAATGCATGACTAAAAAAATGTGTAAAGGAGATAAGTTACACCATTTGAATGTGTAAATAATGGACATTTTCTTTGTAGTGTAGGTTATAAAAGAAAAGAGGCTATTACTGATGAGCAATGGTGTTAAACAGTGGAGTTGATGAATGAGTTTTAACATGCAAAAATATCATTCACATTCTGTACATCTTAAGGGATAAGACTCAGTAGTCTCATGTTCCTCCCTGCAGGTGCCCTATGGCAACATCAGGTCAAAAGGGTACCAGGAGGTTGTTATCACTATGAAGAGACAAGAAGCAGACTATCTGTAGAGCTAGATCATGTAGTAGTATATATTGTTCAAGGAGTAAATACACAGTCATGAGGTTGCAAAGGTTGGTTTAGCAGGAAACTATCTGGAGTAGGGCATTGCTTACAAAATGCAGGTTAATCACACTAGTGCCACTAAATTACCCCTTTCTCCAGCTTAAACTATCCCCTCTCTCCCCTGCTCTTACCATATTCACACACACTGTTCACACTAAATTAACCCTTCCCCTGACCTTCATACTTAAGTGACCCCCTTTCCCCTTCCAAGTTAATACTAACTTAACCTCTATCCCCAGTTGACACAAAGTAAATCCCTCACCTGAATTCACATTTAATAATCAATACTTAATTAACACCCCACCTACACTTTACACTAAACTAACTCCCCTAAGCCCTAACACAGTTTAAAAGTCATTCACCTCTGCTGGAAATTCTCTTCTCTATTCTGTATTGCAATGCCCCCAGTCTCCACTCGCTCCAGCACACAGCACATGTAAGTGTGTTTATAGAGACTGACTGGGTAGGCACTGTCTTTCTCCTTCTTCAAAGAGCATAGACAGGGTCTGCTCATTCACTGCGAACTGTGTGGATCACCTAATGGCTGCTTGTATTTTAAGCTGAGCAGTAGATGAAGAACACACAACCGCAGAACATCTTAAAATCTAACTTAGCGTTGCCATGTAGGCGATTTAAGGCTGCTGTGAGCCAAGCTCAGGGGCGTATAAAGCATATTTTAGATCATACAATAAAACGATAGTGCTGAATAGCAGTGTATTGCCACACATTCTACTACTAGGCATTATTTAAGAGTGTACTAACATTTTTTGAGGTTTTAAAATCAAAATTCAAAATGCAAACTTGTATATTATGCTGGAATTGCACCTCGCAGCCTCTGCCTATGCGCATCCATTTGCATCTTGTAGACAGATGCACAGATGCAAATGTCGGAACTCTGGAAAAGACGCACACAGTTTGAGCAGCAAATTTACAGCAGTTTGAGCAACCGCTGTTCAATAGCTCTGGATCAAGGACCGGATTCACAGATACGTGTATAATAAGTACGCAAATATACGCACCTACGCTGCAAAGCAACACCCATGACACTCCCCTTGCACGGACGGATTTTTGGTGACTCACGCCTCCATACGGTACCCTTAACTCTATGGGCCTGATCCAGAGCTACGGTGGCCCGGCTAGCTCTGGAGCACTCCCCTGACACTCCCCCTGTGGCTGGCGTAATTACACACTGTTACGTCGGCTGAAGGCTACCTGAACTTCAGCCGGCGTAACAGTAGGTAATTATGCCGGCCACAGCAGTGTAACAGGCCTAACCCGGCCTCCCTCCTTCATTTACTTACCTTCCCCCGCCTTCCTTCTGTAACTGTTGCGTAGTTATGGTGAGGAACGCCCCCTTCGCCATAACTAAGCAACAGTTAGGGATGCCCGATCTTAAGGAACGGATTTCCCTAACTACACCGGGCAATATCTGCCCGGCGTATGCGCAGATTGGCATTTCTGCCGATCTAACACAGCCATACAGCGGGCGGCGTTAGTCTGGATCAGGCCCTACATGCGTATTTACGTGCCTAAGTTGCTTAAGTACATGTGTACATTACTAACCGCGTCCTCAAAAGGCCATTTAAATGCCCCCCCACCCACTTTCACGTAACTTAGCACGTACGGAAGACAACCACACCCCTCCGTACGTATGTCACTAAGTACGATTTACAAATCTGTGCCTAAATCCTACGTAACTTGCGTAAAATAAATTTACTACGCATGCGCAGTTACTCCGATCCTAAAAATACGCAGGGAAAAAGTAGCTAAATCGTATCTGTGAATCCTGTCCTAAGTCCCAGGTGCAGAAAATTGAGGACTTATAAAATAAACAAATCCCAGACAGATACAAAGGCAAATGGTGAGAATGGGAACCACTTTCCAATAGCTACAGGCTGCTGCGGGTAACAAGTTAGGGTTAGGCTAAGGCGACTGCAGCGGGTTACGATTAGGGTTCAAGGGGAAGGTTAAGGTTAGGCTGCGGAGCATGGACGGTTAGGGTTAGGTTGCAGGGCATGGAGGGTTGGGCTAAAGAAGAGAAAAGTTAGGCTGCAGGAAAACACTTACCTTTCTGGGAATTACTCTTCGCTACTCCAGAAGTCACATCACCGCCTCTTTCTACAAAGGAGGCAATTGCCAGCAGTCTACATTCAGATGCTGTACGATGATCTTTTAGAAAAGAGACAACCATACAAGAAAACCACTATTATGTAGTGCATTATATTACAGAATGTTGTCCATCCACACTTTCTTATACCGCGTTGTTTTTGTTTTATAAAACTTTGAAAAGGCTCCAGGGCTTTACTGAAACAACCAATGCTAGAAATAGCTAATGTCTTGTGATACGCAGTATGACAGATCAATAATTGAGCCGGACAATTTGTACTAATGACACAGCATGTCTGCTAATCGATCTCCTTGCTCTCACTAATTGACTTTGCGAGACATCAGTCCCCTTCACTTCTCTTTTTTGTATTTCTTTGCCACAATTTGAATGGCAAATAGCTGTCAGATTTTTCCCTTCTCTAATGACATAATGAAATACAACCACATTTAAAACAAAGGCAAAGGACTAGATTTACTAAAAGTGGAGATGTTGCCCATAACGACCAATGAGATACTAGCTCTCACTTTCCTATTACATACTAGAGAATGTCAGCTAGAATCTGATTTGTTGCCATGGACAACATCTCCACTTCTCCTTTCTTGCAGCTTAGTAAATCTAGCCTAAAATCTCTTACATATGAATGTGATATTGGGCCGGATCCAGAACTACGTCCGTCTTCCATAGACGGACGTAATTCAATGAACAATAGATACTGCACATGCGTAGTAGCTATTGTACGTAATCTGCGTATCGTTTCAATACGTAGATTACGTATATGCGGTCTTTTAGAATTTCAAGACATCGCCTGACGCCACCCTGTTGTTTTTACGTGTAAACCTCTGCTCTGGCATTTTGTAAATATCAAAAATTTCATTTTTATGCAATAGTGCCAGTTTTTGCTTCACTATCGCATGAAAATTATCTTTGTAGATAGACCCCTTGTTTTTTTTTTTCTTACCTTCTTAATACCTTTACTCTTTACTAATGCTCTATATAGTTACTGATGCTGACAGATGCTGAGTACTCAATAAAGTTTTTCACCCAATTATTGTTTCAATCACAGATTAACAAATGATTTAAACGATGTTGAAGTGTGTAGGCTCACATGATTAAATGATATAGTGCCAAAGCACATTGGATCATTTGTTTTGATTTTATAAACTGTCTAATTTGCCTGATAAACATGGCACAATATTGTCAGAAAAGGGTAGTGTGTGTGCTTTTCTTACCTTGTTTTCAAATGATTCCCTTGCCTCTACCTGCCATCTATCTGCCATCGTGGGCACACATATCGTTGCCGCATGGGGTTATGGGAAAGTTCCTCCTATAAATCTAGTGTAGTGTGTAGAGACATCAGGCAGCGGGTGCCGTGAGAAGGGTCGAGAGTGAAATTGTTTAATCTGTCGGTCATTAGAAAAAGTTGGTACTGTGTACCAGAGCCTTAACAAAAAATTTTAGCGTCAGGGGCAAAAAGCAAAAATGGCGCCCCTTGACCCTTCATTTCAAACCAATTTAACTCTAAATATTAAGCTACTGGCGCTTCCTTAAGCTTTGTGCCATGGGCGGCTGCCCCTATTGCACACTGCTAGTTATGACCCTGCTTTATACCCAGATTTACACACAGCCTAATACACACTGATACTGTGGTTACAATCCTGATTTGTGAAACCCATAATGGATGGCACTTATCTAATAGTGAGTAAAGTAAAGGCAAACATGGACATTTCAGAGCAAGCACCCTAGATATGTTGAGGCTTACAGGATAGATTAAGGAATGTGTGCTAGGAATTAATACAAGACACAAATTAATATACTAGGATCGAAGAACTCCTTCTGAAGGAGGTTCTTGGATCCTAGTACATTCATTTTGTCATGAAGTCCTTCACCTTCAGTTTTAGTGGTGTCTTTTTTCTAGTAGTTCTGCTACTACTCTGCTACATTTCATTTTGTTAAATGTTTTCTAGTTGGTTTAGCTGTGATTTGAGGTATCTGTCAAGTCATCCTTATTGGCAGGAAGTAAAGCATCAGTGAAGCATTGATGTGGTATGAGCTTGTATGAACGCTATGAAACTGAAATAGAAAAAAAATTGTGAGATATAATGTATGACAACATTTGGATATACTATAAATGTCCATAAAATAACTTCCAAGATAACTAGTTGGTTTAGAAAACAAAACAGACATCTCCCAGTAAGAGACTAATTATAGCTCTGCTGACTCAATGCTCATCTCGGTTCTCTTTAGCAAATTAAAGAAGTTGGTGGATTGATTACGAATCAATGTTCAGTCCAGGTTGATAGCCAACTCCTTTGCTTGGTTATTTAGTTTAACATGACAGCAAACAGTGTAATACCGATAAAGACCTTTTATCACTGGAGATGCAGTGTGACAGTGACAGCTACAGAGCACAAGCTCCATCCTTTACCTTTACTGTCTCTCTCTAATTCAAAGCAAAGAGAGATTACAGACATTCAACAGTGGAGTTAATTAAGTGTATACACAGGTAGGGATATTTTCAATATTATCGGGGTGTTAGCATTTTATTGAAAGCACATTAGGATCTGATCATTACATTATAGTTCTAACAAAAAGGGATATTACCATCTATTTAGAGCAGTGACAATAGCATGCATTTGCCGTCTGTTACAGTGATTACACCATAGGGCTTACCATACTGTAGCAGTGTGCGAGTGTAGAAGCAGCTGACAGGTGACTTGCTCAATCAACACATGTAGGTTTCTAGGTTTCTCCCTCACATTAATCCTTGAATCAAGACAGATGGTGAAGAGGGCATGACCCAGGCAGAGTGCCCAGTGTCTGGAGCTTCTTAAGTGAGGGAGAAAAATAACATATAATGGAAATATTCTGTGCCATTTTAAGGAAGAAATTAAGCTAAACTTTGCAGTCTGATAGATGAAAATGGGAAATTTAATTGAATTAACATGTTTTGATGTTTGCAATTTTTCTATAGATAGAGGTAAGATAAAGTTAAGATGAGAGAGATAGAGTTGAGATGAGAGAGAGTTGAGATGAGAGAGTTGAGGTATGAAAGAGATAGAGTTGAGGTTAGAGAGAGTTAAGGTATAAGACAGATAGAGTTGAGATGAGAGAAATAGAGTTGAGATTAGAGAGAGTTGAGGTATGAGAGGTATTGATCTGAGATGAAAGAAATAGAGTTGAGATGAGAGAGATAGAGTTGACATGAGAGAGATAGAGTTGACATGAGAGAGATAGAGTTGACATGAGAGAGAGTTGAGATTAGAGAAAGTTGAGATGAGAAAAATAGAGTTGAGATGAGGGAGAGAAAGTTGAGATGATAGAAAGTTGAGATGAGAGAGAATTAAGATATAAGAGAGATAGAATTGAGATGCGAGAGATAGAGTTGAGATGAGAGAGAGTTGAGGTATGAGAAAGATCATAGAGGCATCCTACAAGAGAGCAGAATGGATGTGTACCATGTAAGACCGTCTTAACAGTATTATAGACCCTAGGCAAAGCAATGCACAGAGGTTCCTACCAATCTATTCATTAAAACCAACATGTAACCGAAACTTTATAAGCCTTGAAAATCATAAACATTATAACCTATAAATGATAATTCATCACACTGTGCCCTCCTGCATCACACTGTGCCTCCACAAACTATCTGTGGGCACCATGTCTTTGCCATGGTACTACTGGCTACCGCCTTCTTACTAAAGCAGTGCAGTCCTGGCACACTGCGGCTGTACTGATTTTGCAAGTAGTGACTAGTGCATGGTGCCAGGACTCTTACTGGAGCCTCCGATCCCTTGCACAGGAGTACAGCCATACGGTGTGCCAGGACTGCGCCCATGCCCTGATTTAGCAAGAAACTGGCAGTCAGGTACTTTCCCCGGCACTCATCAGGACGGTCAGTCTGAAAATGCTTTGAGGGCAGCAGTGTTTAAGGCCCCTAGACTTGTGGGGCCTTGGGCACCTGCCCATGGTTCTCAGTGGAAAAGTTGGCCCTGGTACCTGGAATGCCATTGGAACACAGAAAAAACAATCCTATAGTACAACTGATGAAACGTTTCAATGGTTTATTATCATTTAATGAATATATTGCATACCACAAAATATGCACCATTTACCCACTATGTTACAGTTTATAGAGCTTATATTTATTGAGAGGAGATTGTATGTCTTTTATTGCAGTGCATCTGTCTGTACTGACCATAGAAGCTTCTTCTGGAATTCAGATATTGTGCTAAGCCAGGACTTGACAATATTGGATGGAAGTCGCCAGCAGAAATTTGGAACTGGTGCCCAAACATAATTGAAAGCGCCCATGCATGGTTATAGAACCGTTCAAGTGATGTAACTGCACAAAGCACCTTGGACACAGACATTGCCTTGCTCACAGCCTCCGCTGATGATGCATTGTGGTGGGGGGCCAGGCCATGTCTGTGTCCCATGGCTGCATACGTTATCTGGAAGCTGCTGGCACCAAACAGCATTATGCTTATGTGACATCGGCCCGGATCCAGAACTACGGCCGTCTTCCATAGACGGCCGTAATTCACTGAACACTAGCTACTGCGCATGCGTGGTAGCTTTTGTACGTAATCTACGTATCGTTTCAATACGCAGATTGCGTATATGTGGTCTACGTATCTGCGTATCTTTTTAATACGTAGATTGCGTATATGCGGTCTATCGAAACGATACGCAGATTATGTACAAAAGCTACTACACATGCGCAGTAGCTAATGTTCAGTGAATTACGGCCGTCTGTGGAAGACGGCCGTAATTCTGGATCCGGGCCATCAGCACTAACCTGTTTCTAAAGCTGCAGACAATGCAGGCAGAGAACAACGAGATCACGAGGGTGTCTGTAGGCAGTAAAAATGTTAGATGCAGATAATATGGGGTTGGGGAGAACTTTTATGGGATTAATTTAAGCACATATATAAAGGAATAAGAGCTTTATTATGGGACATAAAACATAATTGTAACATAAAGAAACTTTTGTTATGTCTACGTTCTGACCAGGAACTCCCGTACTGTACAGTGACCATGGGCCTGATCCAGACCTACGCTCATAAAAACGCTCAAGTGCGTAGCATATTTACGCCAGCGTATCTCCGATGCACTCCCCTTGGTCGTACTTAATTTTGCCTTTTTACGCCCAGCAAACCCTACCCTAACTTTTCTTATCATAACCGCGGGTGTCCGTAAGCTCATTGCGTAGTTACGACGCTTAGCACGCCCATACTGTACAATTTAAATGCCTCACCCCGCCCTCGGTGCGTATTTACAGATTTCGTATGGCAGGCACGCCCCCTCGACCGTATTTATGATGGTGTTACGATCAAGGCTCCTACGCTAAGAATTTTGGAGCGTAACATCAGCCCCGTGCATGCGCAGTAAGTACAAATGGCCGTTTTTACGCTTACGCCCGTCGTAAAAACGCACCATGTCTCTCCACCCCTTCTCTCCCTTTTCATGCTCCTCAGAGTGCAAGCCCGGAAGCCAGGGTGGAATGTCCCTGCGTGCTCTTCAGTTCTGAGCATGTGCAGTAGCAAATCACGCAGAGAAACGTCACACAAATTACAGCTAAATTATGCATCTGAATCAGTCCCTAAATATAGAGAGAGCATTGAAAATATAAAGAGCATGTAAAGTCTCTTTTCCATTTCATATTAATAATCCTTTTTAGGTTAACTATGTCTTTTGTATAGGAAGAAATCTTGTTGTAGGGTAAATTATTCAGTATGTAACTTTTGGTCCTCATTAAAAATGTATCAGATTGTCGCCTTGTTGCACATGAACTATGAGCACTTTTATGTGTAGACTATATTTACTGAAGGGATTGGTGCCAGTGTCAGTCTTAGAATACTTTGACTTAAGCAGAGGTCACAGTAGATACATTTCATTGTCGGTCTGTTAATCACCAAACCTACATGCATAGATTTCTGAGACAGGATGAGCAATTTTGTTATTAGAAAACTATTCACTGAGGGTTTAACTGTCAAATTCCATTCACGATTTATCATTCGTATTATTATCTGGGCAGATCCACACCTCTCCTGCAGTCAGTAATCCACCTGAATCAGCAGTTTTCAGACCGAACTCTTAATCTCAGCCTGGACTGTAATATTTAAATGTTCCCCCGTCCACCTTAGGAGTTGAGGCTGGTGGATAGGATGGGCCGTCCCGTCAGACGCATCATAGAAACATAGAAAGTGACGGCAGATAAGAGCCACATGGCCCATCCAGTCTGCCCAGTTTTTTATGTAAAACTATACTGACCCTAGACTTTGTTTACGCTCAATTTAGTTTAAGATTTAGATTTATATCCTTATATTCATCCCAAGCATGGTTACACTGTTCTGCTGTGTCAGCCTAGACCACCTCAGATGGGAGGCTATTCCACTTATCTATCACCCTTTCAGTGATGTAATTTTTCCGCACATTTCCTCTGAATCTACCACCCTCCAGTTTATATTCATGCCCTCGTGTTCTATTATACCTCTTCCTCTGAAACATGCCCCCTCCTCGGCCACAGCACCCTTGATATATGTGAAAGCTGCTATCATGTCCCCCCTCTCCCTTCTCTGCTCCAAGCTATACATGTTTAGTTAAAGTGGCCATTTCAGCGCTTCTTCCAGACTCTTGCACCATCTCAGGGGCTGGTGTAAGGTCATTTTCTATGAATAAAGGGCCCTATTTGTAATATACAAGTGTCCTATATGGGCAAGGAAGAAATAAAATTTTTTTAAATCCGAGTCATACACTGCAGTTCACTTTATGTACCAATGATTTATAAAGGGGCATCACTACTTCTCTCTTTCTGCTACTAATTCCTCTCCCTATGCAACCAAGCATTTGACTTGCCTTTCTCATTGCTTTGTTACCTTTAAGTCACATGAAATAATAACTCCTAGATCCCTTTCCGCCTCAGTAGTTTCTAATGTAATGCCATTAAGGATATATTGAGCTTTTGGGTTTTTGTGTCCCAAGTGCATGATTTGTATATTGACATAAAGGTTCATTTTATAGCAACAGAAGATTTGTTTGCTTTTGTTTTACCATCCAAATGGTCATTACAGCAGTAACAGTAAAATGCTTTTTGTGGTGCTACCACTGACCTATCTAGCTATAAATTAGTTGAAGCAGGACAAGATGACAGCTTCCATTGGAATGTTTTACATTTTTCACATTTATACTTATTCTATTTTACATTACAAATCAAGTACATTTAACAGGGCCATTATCCATAGTGAAGCTATTCACAAAATGTAGAAAGAGAATGATAAGGGCATAAATGGTGAATCATACCAATTTAGTTGAAAGTGCTATTCCACATCACTTTGTCACATTAAGACAATGATAAATAATAACGGTGACATTAAATGCATGACTCTTTAATAAAGTGGTTCATTTAGCCAGAACTCTGAGAGCTGATATTGGCGTCAGCTGTGAGACATAAAAACTGGACTGTACAGAGATCACCGCAGCTGGTTTTGTTCAAAAACCATTTTCTTATTTTTGTTTTTTGCATAACCACCCATAAAGGTTATTGTTTTGGATTGGGGGGGGGCTGTTTTGTTTTGTAGATGTTTTGTTTCTACACTAGTATTTCTCAATAACTCTTATTTGCAGTCATTTAGGGCCTGATCCAGAGCTACGATGGTACACAGAGTTCTAACGCTCAGCGTACCATCGCTTCACTCCCCCCGATACTCCCCCTTGCCCCAGTGTATTAACACTCGCTTAAGCCGGCTGAAGGCTATCCTAACTTCAGCCGACGTAAGCGAGTGTTAATGCGCTGGGACGGCGGTGTTGCTACGTTAACGCCGCCCTCCCAGCCTCATTACCCTCCCTCTCCCTGCCTACCTGCACTAACTGCAGCGTAGTAACGGAGGGGAACATACCCTCCAGCATTACTACGCTGCTGCTACGGTAACATCTGCCCGGCACATGCACAGATCGGCTTTTAAGCTGATCTTACGCCGCTGTATTAACGCCAGCAAGCGTTGGTCTGGATCAGGCCCTTATATAGTATATATTTTAATGATCACCTTCCTCCAGTTAATAATCACCTATATTGCAAGGATCTGTCTGGCTGACAGTTGCTGTGTAAATAAATGAGTGAATGGATGTTTCCGCACAAGTCTTCATCATTCTCTGATTTTTCTGGCCAGCATCAGTATGAACTCTCGCTTTACAATGCAATAGAAATTGTTTCATTTTACATTCTAAACACCCATATTAGAGGCAGAGAACTGCTTAAGAATATTGAATTGCTGCAGTAGCTAGAAAGGTTCCTGAATTACAGAAGAGTGATGTTTTATGATCTTCATGATCTACCATTGGTCAACTTCCTCATCATTATCTTCATTCCTCTTAATTAAGTATGAATTGCATTGGTGAAGTTTCTTCAGTGCAGTTGTTTGTAGCAGGGCTGAGGCCTAATTTATTTATTAACAGGTTTTTATATAGCGCCATCAGATTACATAGCGCTTTACAATTTTAACGATCATTATAACAGGACTGGGTGATAACAGACAGACTGGGTGGGTAAGAGGGCCCTGCCACAGGCTTACGCTCTATAGGATAGGATATAGATGATGATGATGATGATGAAGGTGTTGGTAATGAAGAAGACTGAAAACAGTCTCCATCCATGCTGCATGTCACTACTGCTGGACTAATTGTGATGGTACCTGATTTGCCTACTACGACAAAACAGTTTGCATGCATTTACTGTAACTCAGTGGCAGCACTAGGATTCACTAGCAAGTAGTTGCAAAATAAAATAATGCAACAGGTGAATGAACTTAATAGTATCCAAAATATCAAATATCTGTACAGTTCAGAACCACCTGCTAAAGGTGTCCGTGTATAGAGCTGCTAATTCAGTAATTATGAACACTTGTCTCTAATAAGGTCCCAAAAGTGTATTCACAAAGGATGAAATAGACCTTCTCAGTAGGGCTGTTAAGAGGAATTCTGCCCTGGGCCCCGGGACAACTTCTTGGGCCCCCCCATAGATCAGCATAATAGATACAATTGTACCACTGTGAAGCACAGCAGGGGGTGTGGTTAACCTATTTGAGGTGTAGCTGTGCCTCGTTGGATGCATTTCTAGCATATACGCGTATATATCCATGCATATGTATTTATGTGTATGGGCCTGATCCAGACCTACGCTCGCAGGCAAGCGTAAAAACGGCAGTAAAAACGCACTGCGCATGCGCATAGTGACAACTTCCGGTCGTACCAAAGATCTTTTTGTAGCGCCGATTCTGGCGTGCGTATTGTTTGTGTTTTTTCCGACGACCGTTTTTACCGATGAAGGGGCGTGTTTATATTATAAAGTTAGTATGGACGCTGGAGTTAAGGAATGTAGGCGTGGGGAGCCATTTAAATTGTACAGTATGGGCGTGCTAAGCGTCGTTCATACGCAATGAACGTACGGACGTGAACGAACACAAAAGTTAGTGTAGGGTTTGACGAGCGTATGGAAGCTAAACTAGGTACGAGCAAGGGGAGTGCCTATTACCGTGCATCGGTGGTACGTTTGGCGATAATACGCTACGCACACCAGCGTAGGTCTGGATCAGGCCCTATGTGTATATGTTTGTACCCTGCCTTTAATGAGCTTGTCTGCAGCCAATACCTTCAGGAAACCATCCTCAGCGTTGCAGTAGGACGTTTCCCAATGAAACCAACAGTGTCTGCGGCTGGAGCTTTTGTCAGTGAAGGCTGCCAATGCTCCCCCTCTATAGCTCAACCCTCCCCCCAGACTTTTTCTGAAGGAAAAAAATACACCCAAAAATTTTTTCGTTTCATTTTCACATAATAATTCACCAAAAGGGGTGAAGGCGGAGAACTTTGTCTTCCCATTTCAGACTGACTGACACCCGGTGCGCTCTGTACCCCCACTGTGACGCCACTGCTGTAACTGAAGTAATATTGAAGAAGTGCATGGTTGCTTCTTACCTCAACTAATGTGGACATAACAAATGGTACAGATACTTTAACCTACACTGTCTGGGTTACAGCAAAAATAATATTCCAAATGTAGGATGTGTTTTTTTTCCCTAAGCCTGACAATATGACATATGTCATGTGCATGCTATGGGAAGAATGCTTTCTGTGTCACTCACTCTTTCATAGGGCATCCCAGCACATGTAGCAGAAGCAGCCTTTCCTTCTCCACAACTTGGCATAAGCAGCTGGACATTCTTCATCACAATCTGTGGACTTATTGCTAGACCATGTTTATTGCACTCTTCTGGATGACATTTGAGATTCAGTTGGTCACCTTTCTTGCCCTGTTCTTCTACTCTCTCATTATTTGATGGCATTTTCTCCAAATTTCATGCTCATTTATCTTATACATCACATTTATCATTTCTACAAATATGTATTGGTATATTATTAGTTTACTAAATGTCAATCACGTGTCTTGTGGTCATACACAGGTTCCGTTCACACATTTACATGGAGTGTAGTTACATTTCCACTTTTTTTAGACTATTTCATAATAAAGGCACATATAAGTCCATCACCCAAGACTGACCTTCAGAGAATTTGACCTCATCAAGTCTTCATTGCAGGACGCTGAAGTGTTTGTATGCATTTACCAGAAATTCACCACACTTATTTCAAATGAATCCTTACTAATGGGCATTTTCCCCACAGGTTTATGGTTTTCCATACAATCAAGTGAACAATGTGTAATGTTGTTGCCATTATTCCTGTGGATTATCTTCAGTGATGACTGGAAGGGAACAGTGAGGTGCCTCAGGAGTAATCAGAATATTCTCTCATATAGAAATCACACTGGACCTGATGCTGACCACTGCATGTGTTCTGTATGTACAGAGGTTATTAATGGTCATTACTCCCATGTCACTCCCATTTCATGTGTGGACTTTGAATTAAAGTAATTAGGGTTTGAATTAGTAAATTGAATTAGTAAATTAGTAAAATGTTAGTTATCAGGGTTAGTATTATTTTAATACCTATCAGTAGGATACTTAAGAGGGTCAACTCTAAGGGCCTGATTTAATTATGCCTGTTCTTGTTGTTTTTTTGCTAATTAAAATGAGATGCATATTAAAATCAGCATATTTTACTTACTGTAATAGCTGGGAATAGACGCACTTTGCGCTTATTCCCCTATTTGCGGGCAGTTGAATCAGGTCCTAACACCCTTGCAACAGATGATATTTGCCTCCCTTGTAAATCAACATGGTTTGGCTCAGGTGTAAATTTACAACTTATCCTGGGCTACGGCCGACAGGGAAATTACGTACAGCGCATGCGACGCCGTAAGTGTCGGTGTATGTAACTAACGTTATATATGCTGGCTTTTACGAAAAGGGGGCTTTCCCCCATTCCGCATGTCGTATCTCCGCTGTGAAGACGCAGATAGACATGCTAATGATGGGACGCGGTGCATACGTGATTGTAAAAATTAGGGTAGGAATCTGGACACGTAAGTGTCCAGATTTTCTATCGACAGCGGGGAGTGCACAGGGCGTACACTCCCCGCTACGATGCTGCCCGAAAGGCGCCCTTTCTATCTAGTCCACTGTTCTGATTGATTACAAATATGGCTTCACAGACACCTCTGCCGTAACCCCATATTGTTCGAAAATACATTTAAAATATACTATTAACAACTTTTTCACCCTATTAAAGGAACACTGAAAGAATATTAAAAGAAACTAAACAGTAATTTATGAAGAAGTCTTCTGAAAGAGTCTTTAGAAATCCATTTAAAATGTTTATATTACTGAAATGACTAAGAACTTTATTAATAGTTGTGCATATGCAACCTTGACTACAGCAGCACATAATTAAGCAATGAAAACAATTAGTTCCTGGCAATGACTATAAATAACAATAAGTGAGATTGCATTGTGTTTCCCTAGATATGGCATCTCTAGTGCAGCTTTTTGCATTAGTACTTTGACAAAAAGGGTTTAAAATGTGTTGCAATCTCCTGGTACATAATTAAATGAGAGCATTCTCGGGTCTTTGTCATTGCTCCATTTTCATGCTGTATTGTGATTACTTTAATTTGATTCAATGCTGTTCCTTCCTTGAGTTTTTTTGCTGCAAAGCGTGGACCCGACCTTAACATGCCTGCACATGGATACTGCGGAAGTCTGGATAGGACATAAAGGGCTAAAGCACACTCTTTATGTACTATATAAATACCTCCCCCCTTCCATTTTGTGTTCCTGCCATACGCATCCTGCTCTGCCATTGGAAACACTTCCATTACAGAAGACGGATCTGTAATGGAACTGCGCAAATGCAATATCCGCCCATTTTCCTATGATCAGAAAACTATTGTTTTGCGTAAGTCTGGATCCAGCCCTAAGTACTGCTTGTAAATGGTGGCAGATAATTTGTAAAGATAGTGACTATGGAATGGGGCTCACATTTTGGATAATGTTGAATTTTGAGATTAGTTAAACAAAAGATACATTTTCTTAAATTGGTGCAGTTGTCGGCAGGATTATGAGCATGATGCAGCTGAAATCTTAATGTTGGCTGCACCGTTCCCGAAGACATTTTCATAATGAAAATCAACATTCCGGAAATGTACCCGATCTGGTTAGTGCTAGTCTGCAGGACAGGAGGGGGTTAAGGTTAGGCTCTAGAGTGGGGAGGATTAGGGTTAGGCTGTGGTACAAAGATGGTTAGGGGAGGGTTAGGATTAGGCTGCAGTTGTCGGAGGGTTATGATTAGGCTGCGTTACAACGATGGTTAGGGTTAGGCATCAAAAGTTGGAGGGTTATGGTTAGGCTTTGTGACAATGATGGGTTAGGCAGCAAAGGTTGGAGGGTTAGCATTAGGCTGCGTTACAACGATGGTTAGGGTTAGGCATCAAAAGTTGGAGGGTTACGGTTAGGCTGTGTGACAATGATGGGTTAGGGTTAGGCAGCAAAGGTTGGAGGGTTAGCGTTAGGCTGCGGAGGTGGGAGGGTTAGGGGTGGGTTATTGCTGGGATGTGAGAAAGGATGGTAAGGGTTAGGCCTGTGTACCACTACTTTATTGCAGTCTTTAAGGTCGGTGGCATTCCAGGCACAGTTTTCATTGTGCTTGGTAATGATTGTGCCTAATTTAGGGTGTAGACCTGTGTAACCATGGTATAGTGTGTCACCTTTATTAATTTATTTTTGGCTTAGTGATACCTAAAATAAAGTAAACTCTTATCTATTTACAGGGAATGGTTATTGAATGTGTTGAGATATCTGTAGAAAGAAGGCTCATACAGAAATGTGATCTGCATTTTTGAGAAATTGGAGGGCGCCCTTTCCCTGTTTGCTGCAGGATATCCCAATAGCAGACTCACCCTGGTAGTTACACCAATGACTGTCACTTTTTGACAGTTTGTAAGACTACAGTCAAACTAGATTGAATTGAGTTTTAATCCAGCAAAACCTATGCTACTTTCACTAAACACATTAAATGCTCTCTTTTTTCTTTGAACTAAGGAACTAAAATTGCAGGATTATGAGCTAATAACTCCATCCGTAATTATATAATTATAGGTGTGTGTATTCTGAAGCAAAATGGAAGTGTTGTTGAATGAACATGGTAGTTTCTATAATCAGTTTATTAAATTCTTAGGTTCTATTATAAAATCATTGACATTTTTAAATCACATTTTCTTTTACACTTTATTATGAACAATAGTATTGATTTATATCTCTACAAAATGAAGGGATACTATGATATTTAGTAATATTAGTAGTGGTGTTGATATTATTTAGAAACCATAATGATATCATGGGTTATGATTTTACAGAAATAGGAGTTGTTACGGACATGGATTTTGCAGATATTTTCCTGTATAAGCAGCAGCTGGAAGTCCAAGCCATGATGATGTCATATCATTTAACCTCATGACTTATTCTCCATAACTATAAAAAGTAACAGCAAAGAAATCTAGAACATAATGGGGTAGATCCAGAACTACGTGTGCAATACGTTTCCACATGTAACGTATTTTCGCACGCATATGTTCTATACACTCCCCTAGGCACACCCCTTGAATGTACGTATTTCACCGAGTTCCGCTTCCCAAACCCTACCTTAACTTTTTTCGCGTAACAGCGTACGTCCACTAACGGACGTATAGACTACGTGAATGTACACCGCTTAGCACGCCCATACTGTACACTTTAAATACAAACCTCCACCTACTTCACGTAAATCGAACGTATTGTTGACTCACGTAAAATTGGCACGCCCACACGTAAGTATTTACGTGACAAATACGTGAATGGCCCATACGTTCACAATTACGCTATGCTAATGAGCGTATTTTCTATGGTGTGCATGCGCAGTACTTAGAAATAGGCGATTTTTCGTCTCCGCCACGCGTAAATTCGCTCCGATGCGTTGTTCTGGATCAGGCCCAATGTGATTGGGTTCCACCAAACATTCACTTATCAGGGCAGAAATTTTGTTATCAGGCTTCAGAATGAAAGCTTGGGTAACGCTAATCATAATGTAAGAAAAGTTTTTTATAGTCTTTAGTGATTCATCCCCTCATGATAAGTACACACCTGCTTCTATTATTATTATTATCATTTTTTTATATAGCGCCACAAATTGTCCACAGCGCTTTACAGAGAACATTTTTAGACATTCACATCAGTCCCTGCCCCTATTGGAGCTACATACTAAGGTCCCTAAAACATACACTACTTTAGTCAGCAGCCAATTAACTTACCAGTATGTTTTTGGCATGTGGGAGGAAACCCACAAAGACACAGGAGAACTCCACACAGATAAGGCCTAGTCCAGGAATCTAACTCATGACCTCAGCACTGTGAGGCACAAGTGCTACTGAGCCACCGTGCTGCCCCAGCTGCACCATGTGCATAAACACTTGTGCATATGTGCATAAACACTTGTGCATATGTGCATAAACACTTGTGCATATGTGCATAAACACTTGCGAGTCTCTGTGTTCTGTACTAGTATATTTTTTATAGGCATTGCAATAGCTGGACAGACTACTACATATTCACCTTGACCATGTCCATAACCATGAGCTTGTACTCTAGAATCATTTATCACTGACCTCCCAACACAGTAGTTAAGGGAGACAAGAAATGGATTTAATAGGCCAGACCCTGACCGGGGGTCCGTAAGTACGCAGTCGTATCGGGGAGTGCACTTACGTGTCCAGATAACTACCTTAACTTTTATGACTAGGTCTGGAACCATACAGCCACTAGGTCTCCCTCATTTAAATGGCGGGGATACGGCCATTATAAATGAAGGCGTACTTTCTGACGTTCGTAACTTATTGGAACATCTAGAGCGCGCATGCGCAGATGTTCCGAGACAGGGGATGACTTGCGTCGGACTCTCTGATTGGGATAGAGGGGCAGATCTCTAACACCAGGCCTGTTCTACCAAGAGCAGGGCATTTGGGAGGTATGTGTATGGTTCTCAGTTGAAAGTCCCAGACTACTATGGTTAATTTCTAATCAAGGTACATGGGATTCTCATCATTATTAATGCTTATTTTATATAGCGCCACAAATTGTCCGTTGTCCCTATTGGAGCTACATACTAAGGTCCCTAACACATACATAAACACACAAGGGTCAATTTAGTCAGCAGCAATTAACCTACCAGTATAGTATGTTTTGGCATGTGGGAGGAAACCCATGCAGACATGGGTACGGGCCTTTCACTACAGTCCCAGGCCTCCATCTAAAAATAGGCCCTACACACCGCAGGAACTGACGTCCTCCTGCAATGCATACTATATAGTGTGGGCCCCTGATAATTTTCAGCATCAGGCCCACATGGCCCTCCACTGCATGGGGAGAACATACAAACTCCACACAGATAAGGCCTAATCTTGGGATTGAACTCATGATCAGTGAGTAGTAATATTTATCAGTTATAAAATATATACCTCCTGACCGGTGTGTATGCACGGTTCTGCATTTGCGCACAGTAGACCTGATTCACACTTAAGAATCTTCTTAAAATAAGAACTTAAAGTCACTCCTGGGCAAAACCATGTTGTTTTCAGGGGGAGTCAAGTTAATTGTATTCTTTGCATGCAAGGATATATCTTTGAACTACTTATTGAAAACAGTTACTGATCAGCTTTACTATTACACTGTTATTTAGACTTGGGCTGGGAAATATCACCTCTCAACACTAGTACTGTTTGCAACAGATGAAATATGACTCCCCTGCAATCAACATGGTTTAGCCCAGAAGTGACTTTAAGTTCCTTGTTTAAGAAGATTCTTAAGTGTGAATCAGGTCCAGTGACACTGTTCCTGTACTCTGTGAAATAATTTGTTCCCTGCTAGGGGGGGGGACAAGGGGGAGAGCTGTGATGGGGCCCAACATTCAGAGGGACCCCTGCTTTCCACTGCTGCAGACACTATTGAGGAGGGATGGGAGCCCCAAAAACATGAGTGTCCCTGGCCCCAAAATTTCTGTTATCGGGCCTGGTTCCATCTCTTAAATCACAAATAGTTACAAGTGTCAGATGCACACACGGGCCTTCTGTGTGATCATTTTCTCCACATGTGCAGAGCGAGAGCAGGCAAGATACACAGTGTAAATTGGCATAGTCACTCTGCATGACCACACTGCAGACAGTAGCTTCAGATCTGATCCTATGCTATCTACAGGTGGAATCTTTCTCTTTCATGTACCCCCAGCAGATCAAAGATTTTTTATGTTCAAACATCGAACAATGTGTCTCTTCCAGCTTTATGCACAACAAGGCAAATCTTAAGAGTGAGGAGTAGGCAGGAGCCGTTATGTGCTCAGGATGTCACTCAATAATGTATATTACATGCACATATTTTTATGTGTGTTTTGTGGAAAGTGGCATACTTGGAGCTCCTAGTCTGATACTGCCCATCCAGGGACAGGGGGACATCTGTTCCATTGATCTGACCCATACTGAGTATACTTGTCATTGCAAGGTCCACAAGCCCTGTGCACATTTTAAGATCTTCTGACATATATATATATATATATATATATATATATATATATAAATGAAAGAATCTTGTTAATCAGCTGCAGCGTCACTTTTAGCTTTTCTATAAAGATAGTAATGAAAGTATTCACTGACAATTTAATAATCAATAAATACTGACATTTTTATTGTAAAATAGTTTTCCTGGCAGTGCTAGATACACCTATGGGTGGAGCTATTCACAGGACACACCTCTTTGGTGCTACAGGACACACCCCTTTGGTGCAGCACCTTGATAGTGCTCCTACAATCTCCCTGATATTCATTTGCAAAAGTAGGCAACCATGATCTATACTGATGGATATTTAGAAGACTCAGAATAGAGATTAAAGGTAAAGGTTTCTTGTGCCAAAGGGTAGATGACCTTACTTTTCTACCTCTCTTTGAAGCTTGAGATCCATTTCTATAAAGCAAGTGTCATCTAGAAAAACCCAAGATATCATATATCACTCACAGTACATTTTATAACACTAAATTTAGATCTCGTTGTGTAGGTTATTAGTTATTTTAATTCAATTTGATTGAACCCTGTATTATGACAGCAATATACTTAACAAGTTTGACAGTACTGAAATATCTTTGAAACATTAATTACCATTGTTTCTAAATATTAAACCTGTTTTAACCAGTGCTGATTTTACCTAGTGAACTAGGGCAGGGCGTAAATACTGCCTTAATGTTCTTTCTTGTAATAAGGGAGAAGATAACTGACATTTTTTACATGGCAATGACATATAATTTTTCTTTAATGGATAATAGTCATACTGGACTGGATCCAGAGTCTAAAAATAAAAGGAAAATAAGTGTAAATTTACATCTGGGCAAAACCATGTTGCATTTCAGGGGAGTCAGATGAATTGTATTGTTTGTGTGCAGGAAGTATATGCTTATTTCACACTAATACCGTTAAACTGTTATTTAGACCTCAGCTAGGAGACATCACCTCTCAAGTCTGTGTAACAGATGAAATGTGCCCTGCCTGTAATTCAACATGGTTTTTCCCAGCTGTAACTTTCCACCTGTCCATCCTCTTATTTTCAAACCCTTGATCCAGTGTATTATGAGAGCAACACCTTGGAAGCCAGTGTTTATGGAGGTTAGTTTGCAAGTCTTGTTGCAAATAAATTAACGCTTTATTTAAATAAAGAATTCTTTTTCATCACTTCTTCTGAGCTTTTCTTTAAATGTCTAAGTATAGATCTCTCACATCTCCCGCTGAAAATAACTGCTAAGGAGCCTTTTCTCATAAGATGTTCTCATTATTTTCCATGTTGTGTAAATAATGACTGGAAACTAGCACTTTAGGTCTGCCACCATTATGGCTGGTTTCTCTGCATTATCAGTACCGCCCCCAAGGTACGGATTTTCAGGGCCCACATTTTACCAACCATGTTATAGTTTTGCAGCAGATCATCGTGCAGCAGTCTCCATTCTCAAGAGGGACGGTTCTGACAGGAAAGCCCTTCATTCTAACCACAACCTTAACCTTAACCCTAACCCTCTGTTTCCTGCAGCCTAATCCTAACCTTCCTCTTTTGTCCTAGGCCAAACCTTCCCCCTCTTGAGCCATCCCTTCTTGAGGCCTAACCCTAACCTCTGCCTGTTGCATTTAGTACTATAAATGATATGATATAGACTAACATTCCCTGACCCCTACCTTAGGGTGATAAGATAAAGCTGTTACTTACAGAACTATAAATCATTTTTGTGTAATATCATGTTAGACGTGTGATTTGTAACATTTTGGAGTGTTGGCTGGACCATAATGATTCTTATTGCACCACTATGCAGCAGCCAGACATTTACACTTGATGGCTGTCTTGATGCAGTATATTGCATCTATTCTTTGAAATATGGAGGTCTCCCTGGGAGTAGGCTGGTATGCATTAACTGAATAATATTACATTTTTAACTGCTGATGTTATTATGTTACTAAAGTTCATTTTACTAGTTCATACCTCACAGATGTCCCTATTCTGGCTGGACAGCGCCTTTGTCTATTGTGACTATGGGGCTGATTCAGAGATACGATTTTCACGCAACTTAGGAGCGTATATTTAGGATCTTAGAAAATTTGCATAACTGCGCATGCGTAGTATTAGTGCAACGCCGTCTACGTAGAGCGTAAGTTTGAATCGATCGCAAGCACTTAAGATCTTAACTTTGAATCAATCGCAAGCACTTAAGATCTTAAGTGCTGCGAAAGTTTAAGATCTGAAGGATTTGCATGAAAATGGGCGGGGGGAGGCAGGGAGATGAGGGAAAGTGGGCGCGGGCAGACACTTAGGATCGCAAATAAACGCTACTACTTCCCTTAAGATCTCAAATGACAGCGCAGAGTTAGGGTTAGTCAATGGTGGTCTAACTTTAAGACCCGCCGCTGTTTGCAAGGGGAGTGACTGTTTATGCAGTGGGCTGTAACCTGGTAAGATCTTACCTAAGGTGCGTATATTTGCGATCTTTTTGCAATCGCATCTCTGAATCACCCCCTATGAGTCATGACCATTCATTGCAGCCCTACATACGGTATGAAAGCAGCAATGAACTGAGGGCTGTGTCCACTGCAGTTTTACACAGTGAACTAGATGGAGATCCCTTAATTCCCAGACTACCAATATAGAGACAATAACAATGATGGGGTACATCCTGAAGAACGTACGACAGGGGAATTACGCACGCCGCATATGCAATTCCCCTGTAATCTAACTTCTGCGCATGCGCAAAGAATTCTTGCGCTTGTGTACCGGCAGGTGTACATATGCCAGCTGGTACGAAAAATGGGCAACAAATTTACGATAGCCATGTAAATTAAGAGGTGGGGCGAGGGAAGCCCCGTTACGACTACGTCTGCGACCATAAAGCCGCACACATAGTCGTAAAATTTAAGGTAGGAATCTGGACACACAAGTGTCCAGATTTCCTACAGAGAGTGGGGAGTGCAGGGGGCGTACACTCCCCGCTACGCAATCCTGCCTATGGACCCTCACACACACCTAAAACGTGTATGGGACTGGATCTGACCCGATGTGAGCAGCCTATTACAACCTTCAACTCCAGTTGTAACCCTTGGCATGTAAGATTAATACAGTGGACAGCACAGCGGCTCAGTTGTGCCTCACAGCACTGAGGTCACGAGTTCCTGGACTAGGGCTTATCTGTATGGAGTTTGTATGTTCTCCCCGTGTCTGTGTTGGTTTCCTCTGGGTGCTCCAGTTTTCTCCCACATGCCAAAAACATGCTGGTAATTGGCTGCTGGCTTAATTGACCCTAGTCTGTATGTGTTAGGGGACTTACAATGAGGCAGGGATAGATGTGAATGTGAAATATTCTCTGTAAAGTGCTATATAATCTGATGGTGTTATATAAAAACCTATTAATAAATGAATACATAAAATACTCCAAATAAATGTGATCACAGCATGGAAATATGTGTATGCTGATGGGCCACGGTATTTGTCCACTCAATTTATTTTAATAAGGTACAAATGTATATGACATGGAGAGTGCTACAATGTGAGAAGCAGTTCTGTCTATTACAAAAACCTACAGTGCTTGTATTTATGGGCACCTAAGACACTGAATGATTGCAATGCCTCCATATGGATGTGCAGCCACTGACATAAAGAGCAGAAAAGCCTCTAACAAGTGATGCGGAAAGCACCAAAATCCTACCCCAAAGAGCTGTGGAGACTTCTGACACCTCCTACATGTCTAAGATAAGCTAAGATTCACAGCAACACTGGGTGAGGAGGGTCTCGAAGGATAGTGATATGAAGCTTCTATTTCTCTGATGAATCTCTATATGAAATAAAGAGCTATTTGTTAGGGTGCTGGTCCAATCCCTTAAAGCAACAATCAAGGATTTATTGGCGTTCATAGTAAAATTGTTTAATAAAGATAAAAGAAAGAGAATTTGTCTGATATTAAAGACCAAAACCTTTTTTTTTTTAACAGGAACGACATGTCACAAGCATAATTGCTTTCCTATTTCTATGGCAACCAATGGGCTAATAAACTTCCACCACATGGATGTAGGCTTGTCAGAATATTAACCGTTTTGTTTTTTTTTTCAATGGATGAAGATCAGAATATCACAGCACAGTGTGGTTTGCTCTTCAATCAGCAAAGTGGTTAACAGCCCCGGTAAACAATACATTTGATAAATGTGCCATATTGATAGCAGCATGAGTTTTATAGAAGCTCAATTTAAACAGCTGTTTGCAAAGGGATTATTATTTCAACTGCAGTCCTTTTTAGCTAAGAGCAAGAGGCTGTTTCATTATTGCAGGAGCAAAAGACAGATCACAGTGATGAAGGTCTATCCTGTAAAGTTAATATGTGCAATGTGGTTATAAATTGCTTAGCCATTTCCACTAAATGTCTTTTAGAAAGTACCTGTTGATTTTCAATGAAGATACCAAGCTTTAGTTACTGTCCGTGTAGCCCATAAAGGTGAGGATTATAAATTGTAATCATCCACCATCAGAAAATGACTTTGTTCCTTTGAATGGATTGCCTGTGGCCCTATAGCTGAGATGGAAAGACGATTCCACAGATCATCTATTATGCAGTTTGGCCTATTACGTAATGCCCAGTAGGCCTTGAGAGTCCTGGATATCCCTTACTTGTTTCTATGCTTTTGAAGAGAGAGGTTAAACTGTACTTCTTGTTTCCCCATTGGGTGATAATCTGGAGTTATGGCAGCGGGTGCTACTTACAAAGCTGTATTGTAGTAGTAATAGAGTGAGAGGAAAGGCGGGGAGAGGAAAGACCTGCCGCATAGACTGGAAGATGAGAGAGACCTGGAGGAGAAAGAATTGTAAAAGTAGCCTAACCCAGAGAAGATCTGGGGTGCACTCCCTAAGTACCATTCCAAATTAGGAACCAGGGGTGCACTAGGCTGTTGTACTGCAGAGCATATATCATATATGGTGCAGCTAATGTTGTGGACACAGTTCTGTAGTGTATGGATTACACAACACTTAACCTATACAGATTAACCTGGATCTGTATT
>WWET01000045.1:884776-936453 GCA_011038615.1 Limnodynastes dumerilii | reverse complement strand
GGAGACTAATGCGACCCTAAGTGTGGCGGAAATATACGGACCTAAGGATTTGCATAGAAATGGGCGGGGGGAGGCATTTAGATAAGGGAAAGTCGGCGCGCTTACAGAGTTAGGGCCCTAAATATACGCAACTAATACACATAGGGTCGGAAGTGAGTGCGGCCAGTTAAGGCAAGTCTATGGAGGTGGAAGTTTAGGTCCGGCCAGAGGTTGCGAGGGGAGTGACTGTTTATTCTGGTGGGTGTAACCTGTTCCGACCTGCCATTTAGTTGCGTATATTTGCGGCCCGATCGCCGACGGATCTCTGAATCAGTTCCATTATGTCTAGATGGTGTAGTAAAGACTGCACAATAGGTCTGACCCAGACTTAAGATTGTTTTACATACTCAAGTGTACCTAACTTACGCACTACTAAGGATAATACATTCCCATGGCCCTCCCCTCTCACATACGTAACTTATCTGACTTGCATGTTCATAACCCTGCCTTAACTTTTCCTTGCGTATCTTTCTGTGTTCTTAATGCCTTGTCGTACGTAAGTGTCTAATCCAGCCCATACTGTACAATTTAAATGCCTCCCTCCGCCCACAACACGTATATTCATCATGCGTAGGAACGTCACGCCCTATCATACGGAGTTACATACAAGTTACGCACGATCAGAGATATGCGCACATGCACAGTGCGTTCCCACAGCCAGACATATGCATGCCACATGCTTAAATTGTTGTTATCAAGCCCAACAGGCCAGATCCAGAACTAAGTGCATTTTAAGTATGATCGCGTAGCGTATTACATGACCGTAAGCACTATGCACTCCCACGGGCACTCATAATTTAGCTGTTTTACGACGACCAAACCCTACCTTTACTTTTCCAAGCATAACGGCATCGTATGTAGCGTCCTGACGGTCGTAATTGCCTAACCCAGCCCATACTGTACAATTTAAATGGCTACCTCTGCCTCCATTGCGTAATTACGGCTAGCGTAGGGTTGACAGGCCCCTTCATACATTGCTACGAAATAGTTACGACCAACCAGAGTTACGATGCGTAACATCTGCAGTGAGCATGCGAAGACCGTACAAACAGTCGAAGTTACACTAGCAGCTTGTGTAACTTTGCTGTCGTATGTAGTTCTGGATCTACCCCAAAGTATGTAAGTGCACAGGTGTACATGCACCAAATTTGAGCATGGTTGCTTACGCTCCCGGAATATCTCTTAGTCTCCCAAAATTCAGGCATTTCTCCCCGTCCCCTGGGAGAGGTAGCAAATCTCCTGCAGTCCTGTTCTCCACGTAATTTGCATCATCAAGCCCTGGCCCATCCCTAGTAAAAGCATGAATGGAAGCTTAGACAGGCAGGGGCAAGGCTTAAGGACATGATTCGCATAAATCACATTATCAAGCCCCACCCCAACATCTATTACTTCCCTGCACGATATTCTGGGGGGAGGAATTTAAAAGTTGGCAACCCTGGGTTTGAGGCAAGTTGAAGTTAATAAGCCACAAACTGTTGTAGATTTATATTTGTCAACTTAACATAGTACTTAAAGGAGCTGATCCAGTGCTGCACTTACATCTATTTATTAGGTGTAAGTGCAGCAAATATCACACAGATAGATAGATGCAGAGTAGCTGATCCGCCTGTGTTTGCTTCTGTGGTATGCTTTCCAGTAGTGGAACGGGGTGTTCCATTGTATTAAAATGAGAGAGTTGGCTGTTTAGTACTACTGCAAGCGCTGTAGTAGCACGGATTCTTTGAGCTTCCTCATAAATGGGATGCAGTCGATGCCTCGAAAGCTAATTTTCGGCTGTCTCTATTTCGAAATTAGCACTAATTACCGTCTTTCTCCCGAAAATAAGACTTATTCATAAAATAAGCCCTACCTTGATTTTTCATATTTCCTGTAATATAAGCCCTACCCCGAAATTAAGCCCTAGTCACGTACAGTGCGTCCTGACTCTGCTGAGCACTGTCTTCCCAGTCTTTGTGTGTCCGCACGCCTGGCCCACAGTTATCACAAGCCTCCCTCTCGGATCCATCGGTGAGTGAGCCCTGCCTCCACAGCTGTGCTCTACTGCAGACAAATACTTTGGGCGGACTGGTGGTGCTCAGTGCACCGGACTCTGAGCAAGTGAACTACAGGGTGCACAGTGAGCATCCATTTCCTGCTCAATAGGCGCCATTTTATGTGTCTAGCTGGCTCTGAACCCAACTCAACCCTAACTCAACCAAAGACCCACCACCAAGCTTCATCTCCACTATACTAAAAATAAAAACCTACAGTGTGCTTCACTGCTAACCTAAATACAAGAGGGGATAAATAAACAGAAGGACAGGGGGAAAGAAAAGAAGCAAAGGAGAAAAAAAAAGGGCTTTACCCTTAAAATAAGCCCTAGTGCCTTTTTGGGGAAAGACGGTAGAAGATTTTATTAATGAATGGGTGAGTGTTTTGATCTGCATACATACCCATTCATTCATTTTGAATTCACTGCTGCAGACCCACCGGACAGGTGAGTATTATAGGAGAATCTATGGGTTTTTGGGTTAGGAGTGTTTGAGGTTTAGGTTGCAGAGTGGAGTCTTAGGGGCCCTTAGAGTACCGGACGTATAACATATACATCCGGTGTTTAGCGTTTTTTTACGACTACGTATGCGTAGTAATTTTTTAACGTAATCTACGTATCTTTTTCTTACGTAGATTGCGTAAATGCTGTCTTTCAGACGCATGTGCAGTAGTAAAAATCGCTAAACACTGGACGTATATGTTATATGTCCGGTACACTGAATACGGGCCAGGGTGAAGCTACGGGGAAGGGAGACTTAGGTTTAGGCTGCAGGGAAGGGAGTTTTAGGCACAGGCTGCGGGGAAGGGAGTCTTAGGATTAGGCTGCAGGCAAGGGAGTTTTAGGATCAGGCTGTGGGGAAGGGAGGGTTAGATTTAGGATAATGGAAGTGTAGGGTTAGGGTAATGGAAGGGGAGGGTTAGGGTAAGGGTTGGGGTTACATTAATACTCACCATTCACCACTGCTTTATTTTTCTTTGGTGTATCGTTTGCTTCTCCAACGACGACCCACACAACTCATAAATAATTGCACCAACTTAGAGCTTAGAGATGGAGGAGATTTTCATTTCATTATGAATTAAACTTTTGTATTTAAGAATAAAAAATGCTTATTTCTAGTACGATCTATTGTAAACACACTGCTTGTTGTCGGAGGGGGAATTGTCCCTACCTGCTGTCGCAAGAGTTCTTTGTAACGATCCGTGGATCGGAACTCAAGCCAATAGAACCAGGTGTCCCTATATCTTGTGTAACCCTCCTCTGGATCCATTAGAAGGTTATCCATCTCCTCATAGTGATTGATCCTCCCGAACCACTCCGAGATAGATGGGAGTCGGATAGATTTCCAATGCAATGGTATGATAGTTTTGGCTGCATTGTTTAGATGGCGGAGTAGCGATCTTTTATATGTTGATATTGAACTCTGAGAGTGGTGCAGGAGCCAGAAGAGTGGGTGGTCAGGTACTGCCTCACCAGTTATTTCTTTGGATAAAATAATAATAGTTTCCCAGTAGGGCCTAATCTCGGGGCATGACAGAGTAGCTGATCCGCCTGTGTTTGCTTCTGTGGTATGCTTTTGAGTAGTGGAACGGGGTGTTCCATTGTATTAAAATGAGAGAGTTGGCGGTTTAGTGCTACTGCAAGCGCAGTAGTAGCACAGATTTTTTGAGCTTCCTCATAAATGGGATGCAATCACTGCCTCGAAAGCTAATTTTCGGCTGTCTCTATTTCGAAATTAGCACTAATTACCATCTTTCCCCCAAAAATAAGACCTAGTCATAAAATAAGCCCTACCTTGATTTTTCATATTTCCTGCAATATAAGCCCTACCCCGAAATTAACCCCTAGTCACGTACAGTGCATCCTGACTCTGCTGTGCACTGTCTTCCCAGTCTTTGAGTGTCCGCGCGTCTGGCCCACAGTTATCACGAGCCTCCCTCTCGGATCCATCGGTGAGTGAGCCCTGCCTCCACAGCTGTGGTCTACTGCTGACAAATAATTTGGGCGGACTGGTGGTGCTCAGTGCACCGGACTCTGAGCAAGTGAACCACAGTGTGCACAGTGAGCGTCCATTTCCTGCTCAATAGGCGCCATTTTATGTGTCTAGCTGGCTCTGAACCCAACTCAACCAAAAACCCACCACCAAGCTTCATCTCCCCTATACTAAAAATAAAAACCTACAGTGTGCTTCACTGCTAACCTAAATACCAGAGGGGATAAATAAACAGAAGGACAGGGGGACAGGTAGTAATTTTTTAACGTAATCTACGTATCTTATTCTTACGTAGATTGCGTAAATGCCGACACATGCGCAGTAGTAAAAATCGCTAAACACTGGACGTATATGTTATATGTCCGGTACTCTGAATACGGGCCAGGGTGAAGCTACGGGGAAGGGAGACTTAGGTTTAAGCTGCAGGGAAGGGAGTCTTAGGCACAGGCTGCGGGGAAGGGAGTCTTAGGATTAGGCTGCAGGCAAGGGAGTTTTAGGATCAGGCTGTGGGGAAGGGAGGGTTAGAGTTAGGATAATGGAAGTGTAGGGTTAGGGTAAGGGTTGGGATTACATTAATACTCACCATTCACCACTGCTTCATTTTTCTTTGCTGTATCGTTTGCTTCTCCAATGCGAGGCAGAAGCAATTGATTTCTGGCTGGGAGAAAACAGCCCTTTTGAAAAAGGGCCTTTCTCAGCGACGACCCACACCACTCATAAATAATTGCACCAACTTAGAGATGGAGGAGATTTTCATTTCATTATGAATTAATTTATATTTCAGAATAAAAAATGCTTATTTCTAGTACGATCTATCGTAAACACACCGCATAACAACAGTAAAACGTGTTTTCAATGGTCCTTCAATAAGTACTTGAGAATGAGTGTAAGATTGGTGAGGGTGTTTTTGCCACTTAAAGGTTAATGCCACATATTACAACCTGACTCGTTACAGTATACACACCAATCACTGACGTGCAAATATTTATTTACATATAGGAAGTTTGATATGATCAGTTGTACTGCAGGATATGTTTGTTCCAAGCTTTAGTTAGAACACAAGGCTTGTTGTATATTATCATATTTTTGCATGCACTACTGTAATTGTCTTTTTCTCTACATATATAAATGTTACAGGGCCGTATGCAGATTTCCGGACGTATAACATATACGTCCAGAGTTTAACGTTTTTGACTACTGCGCATGCACGGTAAATGTATAGAGTAATCTACGTATCTTTTCCATGCGTAGATTGCGTATATGTGGTCTTTAAGATCTCATATACGCAATCTACGTATGGAAAAGATATGTAGATTACGTTATAAATTTACTGCACATGCGCAGTAGTCAAAAACTTTGACAGTTGTCAAAAACAGGAGTCTGCATACGGCCCACAATGACTGACACTGTTATGAACACCAGTACCTAAAGCAGGGTACACACTGGGACTTTTCAGCAGATCATATTTCCAGTCACATAATCAAAAGACCATTTCACCAGACATGTTACCAGTGTGTACTGTCCAAAGATTACCTAATAGACACAGGACACACTTGCAAAAGGCAAAAGGTATCTTTCCATGGTTGATTTGGCATATTAGGAGCTCCAATAATCAATAGATAGATCACAGACCGTTTCAAAAGACTTTTGAGCATCTTTGGACAGTACACACTGGTAAGATATCTGGAACGATCTTTTGATTGTGTGATTGGAAAGATTATGGTCCGGATTCACAGTTATGTAGTTTTCGTCTTACAGAAATACGTACAGAAATGGTACGTAGATAGCGAAATGTGTAGTAGCTCAATTACTAAGACAACGTACGTAAGACGAAAACTACGCAACTGTGAATCCGGACCTATCTTTCAAAAAGGCCCCAATGTTTACCTAGCCTAAGACTATTCTTCTTATGTTAGGGCTTCTACTAATTCATTTTCTTGGGCAAACAGTTTCCCTGGGTAATATCCACTACTATTTATGAGTAATGGGCAGCAGGATGATCTTGAAAAGTCATTCCCGGCGGTTCCCGACAAGTGAGTACACTTAGGTTCCGCATATACACAATCTACGTATCGAAACGAAACGTATCGATTACGTACAATAGCTACTACGCATGCGCAGTAGCTATCTTTCAGCAAATTACGGCCGTCTGTGGAAAACGGCCAAAGTTCTGGATCCGGGCCATTGTACAGTATGGGCTGGGTTAGGCACTAAAGTACGACAAGGTATTATGTACGCACAGAGATACGCAAGGAAAAGTTAAGTTGGGTTCTGAATACGTAAATCAGCTACGTAACTGAGAGGGGAGTGTCAGGGGGCGTGCATTATCCTTAGTATTGCATAACTTAGGTACACTTGGGTACGTAGAACGAGCTTAAGTCTGGAGCAGGCCTTTTGTGGTTTGGGCAATACTAGAGCCTTATTACCACCATAGATGTGACAGTTCTATGAGTTTTAAAAGTTTTGTTATTGTTGTTGCTATTTTAAATCTGTCTCTGTACCTAAAAAAATATTCCTTTAACCTTACACCGCCCTTGACCAGTAACAGTGTATTGTTTGGCTTCCTTGCTGATATTTTTTAATCCATTTTCAGAAAGGAAATAGGTGAAAATTTCATCACCATCATTGGGGTTCAAATAATCTATAGACTCCTACGTCTGTACGCCATACAAGTTCCTGTAAATAAACAACCATTTTTTTTATTCCAAATAACACGGTTTCCCAGCAATCTTACTGTACAAATGCTTTTAGTTTGTGAACAGTTTTCTGAGTTGTCAAGGGAATCTCTCTTCAATTATTTTACAAAGCATACAATGCACTCAATGTGAATTTGTAAATATTATTTCTTCTTTTTTCCCCCTAAAGTTTTTAAATTATAACTAAATACACTTTTCTTTTATTTTTCTTTGCAGTCGGCAGAGTTCTTTGAAATGCTGGAAAAAATGCAGGTAAGAAACTTTAATAAGAAAAAAGTTTGTAAAATATATGCTTCCATTCTACGTTTGTATATTCCTCTAGCACAATTCAACCATGCCACGCAGTGCAATTACTGTATCTGACAATCACTGTCCTAGCACCAAGCTTATGTATTTATTAACAGGTTTTTATAAAGCGCCATAATGTTATCTGGCACTCTACAATGTTTAAGCATTTTATTTTTTCAGTAAAGTTATTTGCTGTTCATTGTGAAATCATTTGTTAACGGCACAATTATCAAAGGTCTAAAACAGGGGTTCTCAGCCAGCGTTACTTATACCAATGGTGGTACTTGGACCATTGTCAGGTGGCACTCAGGGCAACTGGGCAAGGTTGAAAGATACCAAATGACCAAAGACATAATTAAAACATCTTGGTGGATAAATACCATATGTAGAAAATACACCTAAAAATTACTGCAAAAATACGTACAAGAACAACAAAAACCCTGAAAGAATATATATGGATTGTGGGCATGTGCCTACATCATATTCACAGAGGTACTTGACATGATTCCATAGTGGGTGACTGGTACTCCCCCAAAAAGGTTGAGAACCGCTAGTCTAAAATATATTTTTCTGATTCATTTATAGATTCTGTGTGTCTTTATTAATGGCCAGTTAATTTAAATGCAGGCTATCATGGGAAATTAATTTCCATATGCTCTTATATGACTGAATCTAGGCTACGGAGCGCAGTGCTAGAAGGGTTCCAAATAGGATACCCGCTGTATTTATGTGCCAGCACATATTATGCCACTTCCCACATTGACATAGAGTTACAAGAACAGGACCCTTAAGATTTCCGTTCCAGCCCCACTTAAAATTTGGACGAATCAAAAGACTGGATATGGCGACATGTGTTGAGCACGTCTATACTGTACAATTAGAATACTTCCCTCCTTCCACTAGTGCTTATACCTGTCCCACCGATGGCAATACAGAATACAGAACAGAAGCTTGGCTCTTGTTAATCCATTATATGTGAGGTTTAACATAATGCACAATGAGCCTGATTCAATTGCAGGCGGTATTTAAAAAAATTTAGCGTCGGAAAAAATACGACGCATTCGCCCGCAAAAAAAACCCTAATTCAATTGTTTTTTTTTACACTGCGCTAAAACAGAAGGCAGCAAAGTAAAAAATTAATGGGAGAAAAAAAAAACTGTTTCTAAACGCCGCAAATCACCTCCTGCTAGCAACTACTGAGAGGCTATTACCCAGTGCCTGAAATCACGTTCTCAGGATACTTCAGGCACTGGGTAATAGCCTCAGTAGCGCTGCTAGCAGGAGGTGACCGGCGCTAGTGACAGACTATTACCCAGTGCCTGAAATCACGTTCTCACGCTACTTCAGGCACTGGGTAATAGCCTCAGTAGCGCTGCTAGCAGGAGGTGACCGGCGCTAGTGACATTGTTCAAAAACCGGCATATTTTTAACGCTAGAAAAATAATTGAATTGCAAAAAAAAATATCGGCCGTAGTTTTACAACAAAATAGCGTTAAAAATACGCCGGCGAACGCTTTTTAGCTAATTGAATCGGGCCCTATGTGTCTGTTTTTGTGTTCAGATCTGGATCAGGCCTTGTTTGCTAAATTCTTATATGGAGAAAATTATTTTATACAATGCTGCTATAATTATTTATTACGATTTAAAAGCTTGATATTTCCTTAGTCCTCTATTAGTATTTGAACCCTTTTATGGGTCATATAAAACATTATTTTGTTGCTATAGTTTAGGTTGATTCCAGGGATGTTTTCTATGTTTTCAAAAGAAAAGGTTCAACAGAGTTCTATTCCGAACCCTAATTCCGAACACGAACCTTAATTCAAACCCTATTTCCGAACCCGAACCCTAATGCGAACACTAATTCCGATCCCTGACCGTAATTCGAACCCTCAAACACCCTTCTTTTTCCTGTTGAAAAGCGTACTAGAAAGCATGTCCTCTAATGCAATGTTAATGGGACTTAATACAATGTCAATGGGAGCCAATGTATTCCAGTTTAGTCTGATGTAATGAATGGCAGTCAATGGGAAAACGTGCTTTTGGGGGAGGGGCGAGAGGGGAAAAAGCAAGACGGCAACCCCTTCAGCTCGCCTGATCCTGCGGATGCCACAGTCACCAATAAGAATAGCTCGAAGCCCATTAATTTCCTATGGGAGCCAATGCAATGTCAATGGGAAGGGCTGAAACGCATGGCGGTCAAAAAGGAAAAGGCGCTCTTGGGGGAGGGGAGTACAGAGAAAGCAAGGCGGGTACGAGTGTGTCTCGCGTCATCTTGGAGCGAAAGTGACGCAGCGGCGTCAGTGTCACCTCCCGGTGGGCGCAGGGTGGCAAAAAAGTTCGACCCCCATTGTTTCCTATGGGAAGGGCTGAAACACATGGAAGTCAATGGGGAAAACATGCCTTTGGGGGAGAGGCAAGAGTGAGGCAGTGACCCCTTCAGCTGGCCCCATCCCGGAGCTCGGGTTACGCAGGGGCGTCCAGGTTGCCTCCTAGGGGTGGTGCTGGGGAGCTGAAACGTTCCTCTTCCATTCTTTCCTATGGGGCCATTGATTACTATGAGAGCCATTGATTCCTATGGGAAGCCCCTTCCCACCACACAGTATTTTTTTCCAGATTGTAAGTCATATGTGTACCAAGTTTGGTGTTAATTGCTCCAGGCATTCCAGAGTTATGCTGGTACATACACACACACATACATGCATTTTTACATATATAGACAAGATAACCCAGTATTAAACTTGTTTTGACAAATCTCTCACATATCTGGATTTGTATCTATGACAACGATGCATGCTGGATTTTAAGTACTTACTATGATGAGATTTTTTTCATCTCAGTTTTGATTGAGTCAGTTATAAGTTTTGAAAGTATTTTAATTATTGGATGCTGTGTTTATGATCTTTTACTATATATATGATTATTTTATACTGTTTTTCTGACTGTATTTTTAGATATTGAACCTCTTTGGTAATTTAACTTTTTATGTTTATAATATTTTTATTTGAAGCACGGACCTATTTTGTTTTGCTTCAGTAAGGGTTGATAAGATTGGTTGCTGGTTAACTTTAATGATATTAAGTGATATTTTAAAACAAATGAAAGTGATGATGGGTAGGAATGTGAAGTAAGATGTGCAGAAGAGAGGATTAGGTGAGGTCTTCATAAGTGAGGATGAAAAGTTTAAACTTAACATTGTAAGGAAGGAGGTGATGATCGAGGAAAAGATGGGCAGATATGGACTGGAGGGAGTGAAAAATGAGACAAGGATGAATTGGTGTTGCATGAGGGGCGAGTAGGAAAGAGAATTATGGATGAGATTGCTATAATCTGAATAGCCAATGAATGAGGTGCTTCCATATTCAGAAAGAGTCTGACACTGGTGATCCTTTGAAAGTGAAGGCAACATGAGTTGTAGAGGGTCTTAATTTGGTGTTTCAGTGATAAAGGGCCTGATCCAGACCTACACTCATGAAACGCTCATGTGCGTGTTTACGCCAGCGTACCTACCATGCACTCCCATAGGCACTCCCCTTGGTCGTACTTAGTTTATTATTTTTATTATTATCGCAGTTTAGCCTTCTTACGCCCAGCAAACCCTACCCTGACTTTTCTGATCGTAACCGCGGGCGTCCATAAGCTCATTGCGTAGTTACGACGCTTAGCACGCCCATACTGTATGATTTACATGCCTCACCCCGCCCTCGGTGCGTATTTACTTTTTCCGTAACATCTGCCCCGCACATGCACAGTAAGTACAAATAGCCGTTTTTACGCTTACGACCGCCGTAAAAATGCGCACGAGCGTAGGTCTGTATCAAGCCCAAAGAGTCAAGTGCAATTCATAGGCAGCAGCCTTGTGAAACACAGATAAGGGTAATCTTGTCAGCAGACATTTGGGGGTAGATCCAGAACAACGTACGCGAGTGAATTTACGCTAGCCGCTAGCGTAAAAGTGCTCATTAGTACTTACTGCACATGCGTGCGGCAGATGTTACGCCACGTAAGTCATAGCGCAAGGGGCAGTCACGTATCAGTAGCCTATCAACTTACGAAGGGCCAGCCATACTCCACCAGTATTTACACTTCAATGGTGCGGCAAGGCATTTAAATTGTACAGTATGGGCGTGCTTAGCAGCGTAACTAGGTGAGGGCTATACGTACGAGAGCGGTTACGCCGCATAACGTTAAGGTAGGGTTTGGAAAGTGTAAGGCGGCCAAAGTACGTACATGAGAGGGGAGTGCATAGAGGGCACGCTAGCGTAAGTACGCAGCATAGTAAAAGAGTAGCTCTGGATCTGGCCCTTGATGAGGTAGTGAGTGAATACAATAAGTATTAACACTTCTAAAAGCACCAAGAGGAGATGGCAAGTAAGAAGAGGGGGTAGAGATCGGGAGATAGAGATGCTGGTCTGTATTCATACCTAAGAACCACTGCAGACTTCTTTATGCTATGTACGGAAGTCTGCAAAAAAATGGTACAACACATGCGCAGTACCATTATATCCCAGGGTTGCCGACAATTGAGAGCATCCCTCCGGAAGAACTCGGAAGGAAGCGATTGATTACAACGGGAGGTGGGGCTTAATGACGTGATTTATGCAAAATCATGGCATTAAGCCACACCCCCTGTCAATCAACCGCAATAACTCTAGCGCCGGTGGGTGGGAGGGATCAAAGATGTAATTTTTATCTGCCGGGCTTCCAGGGGGTTTGCCGACTCTCCCGGGAGACTGGCCTAAATTCCGGGAGTCTCACGGATATTCCGGGAGAGTCGGCAACCATGTTATATCCGCATCGGATACGCATTGGGAAAATCATACAGTAAGGTCTTGGCAAATGCCTTACATACGATGCAGTATCCCGTGCAGGACACTCAAGGTAAAGTCCTGCTGGAGGATACACAATGCGCACATAGGATAGCAGAGGGGAGGGCCCAGCGGGGAGTGCCCTACTTTCCTACATGCGGACTTGTGGATCACACATTCCATACGATTGCCTACACAGTGTATGATTACGGTGGGTTATATTTATATACTTCTTTATATCTAGCACCACCCCTGTAACTAGCGGAGGGGAAATCCTTCCCATTCCTTTAATCAATGTACATACCTTATTAGAGAAAATAGCAACTCTACTGATTCCACTGAACGACAGCCCCCTCCCCTTAGAGAATAAAGCATACTAAATTGAGTGAATACATGCACTTGAAAAACTATTGTCCAGACACAGTGTCTTTGTATATTAGGTGTAATTAGCATTCAATTGGCACACAAAATGAAAGGTTACTATATATATATATATATATTATATATATATATACACGCTTACCTTTCACACAGCATTAATTAAATTTTCCAGATCACCATTCCAGCCTTGCTAAACTGTGCATAATTGCTGTATGATAAAGGAAAGCACTCACACTATGTGCATGGTTAATGAGCTATAATATGTATTACGTGTGTGCTGCGTTTATACAAAGTGTGTGTCAGTTATCTGGGTGATCTCTGTGTTTGTGATTACCCATGCGTGTGTTGCTTGAGGGTACAGCGTTTTGTTTGGCATTCAGGTGCCTTGCTGAGAAATCAGACTTCATAATTAGATTCTGACAAACAATTTGAACCAAGTGCAGTAAATTTTAATTAAGTTTGTTTCCAGGGCTGTGCTTGGTGTCTAATATGACGAGCAAATCCTATTGTGACAGTTTTATCATAGCAGATACTGTTGTGTAGAGAGGGATTGTGACACTGTTCAAGACAGTTGGTAATTATGTCTTAACCAACTGCATCCTTGACAACACTTCATTTCTTCCTTCTGGAACATTCCAGAGGAGAGCTTGAGATGACTAAAAAGTGGAGATGTTGCTCATAGCAACCAATCAGATTCTAACTCTCTATTTCCTATTGCATACTTAAAAATGTCAGCTAGAACATAGTTGCCAACTCTCCCTGAATATCAGGGAGACTCCCTGAAGATTGGGTAATCTCCCTGACTCCCTGAAGTGTTTGGTAATCTCCCTGATTCTAATTTCATCCATTGAGGTCTATGGAGATGGCCAATTTCATGGAGGCCAAGATGTAATGAAAGACTCAGCTGCAGTGTCACTTTTATCTTTTCTATAACGATAGTACTCAAAGTATTCACTGACAATTTAATAATCAATAAATTCTGATACTGCCATTTTTATTGTAAAATTATTTTCCTGGCAGTGCTAGATACACCTATGGGTGGAGCTATTCATAGGACACACCTCTTTGGTGGTACAGGACACACCCCTTTGGTTCAGCGCCTTCATAGTGGTCTCACAATCTCCCTGATATTCATTTGCAAAAGTAGGCAACCATGAGCTAGAATCTGATTGGTTGCTATGGGCAACATTTCCACTTTTCCATTCCTGCAGCTTAGAAAATTTTTCCCTAAGAGTACATACGTTTCAAAGCCTATGTTTAGCCTCTAAAAAGAGTGCCTCATGCCTGTTTAGTAGCACGTTATACAATCACTGCTATTTATGTCAAAAAAATATATCCAAATGTTTTGTAAATGTTTTGCAATTTCTTCTTTCTTTTATTAAAATTTAGGCTCCAAAATTAGAAGAGCAGAAATCTAGCAGCCAGAAAAACAAGGTAGGTGGACACTGAATCTAAACTGTTAAATGTCACACCGACACAAAACAGTGGCAGCTGAAATCAATCTATAGGTTAATATGTGGTATGATAACAGGTGCAGGAAAGTCAGGAGTAATCTACACTGAAAACACACAGGTTTGTAAAAATATGATAAGGCACCCTTCTACTATTAATACTTTTCTGCCATAAGTGGCCTTAATGATTAGTGATCGTAATTAAAGTACTCAATTATTTCGTCACATAAATACTAACCCTCCTCCAATTCTTCCCATTGTATCTTTTTTAATGAAATGATATCTCTGTATAGGTCCCAGTATCCTGGTAAGTTCCAGGCCTGATTGTTCTGTCCTTTTCAGGTTATATTTTTCAGTAGAAGAATAACAATGTGGCATCACTAGGGTTTGTGTCACCCATTACGACAATTCTTGGTGTCACCTCCATACCTTCCCTTTATGTGTCTTCAGCAATCCCTTCTCCCCCTGGTGTGTCTTCAGCCATCCCTTCTTCCCCCTTGTATGTCTCCAAGTCTACAGTCATCCTTTCTACCCCTTGTGTTTTTCAGCCACCATTTCTCCACCTTGCATATCTCCAGCCATCCCTTCTCCCCATTGTCTGTCTCCAAGTCTACAGTCATCCTTTCTACCCCTGGGGTTTTTCAGCCACCATTTCTCCACCTTGCATATCTCCAGCCATCCCTTCTCCCCATTGTCTGTCTCCAGCCATCCTTTTCTTCCAGTTTCTGGCCATCTCCTAATTTTTTGCATTAAGAACCTGAGCCTCTAATCCACTTACCTGTACTGTCGTCTCCCTAAATCTCTACTTCACTCCTCAATCTGTACGCTCTCTGCTTAGTGAAGGATGCTGACCTGACCTTGGGCTCCTGCCAGCGTCATAGTGATGGCAGTGTCTGGTCCATTGGTGTTATTAATGTGGTGACCAAGGCACTGTGTCTGTGCTACGGCTGCACTGCTGCTTTAAGTAGAGCCACCATCCAGCAGTGCAGCCTCTGTCACCCCCCTCTGGTCAATCCGCACACTGCTGACTATACATATTCCCTGAAATAAAATCTTAAAATATATTCAAGTTTCAAACTACACATGCAATTTATAATTAGCAATACTGCAAAACAATGACTAGAGACCTATTAGTGCGTTGGACTACTGGTGGTATGAGCAAATTAAAATGTTAACAATAAAAATAATTTGGCCTTAAAGAGTAGGTAAAACAGTTTCAAAAACTCCTTTCCTTAAGTATATCTATTCTTCTGAATTGTGAACGGTGAATGTTGTTTTCATAGTATCCTCAGGGTAGCAAGGAAGCAGACAGTGATTCTTTCTCAGATACATTAGCAGGCACAGACAGAAGCAGCGTGAAGGCAATAAATCCTTATCTTCATTATATCTAGGATCCCAAGCCGTTATATCTCAGTTCATCACACTTCTTAAAGCTGAAATCTGAACAGCCTCCAGAGCGGATCATTACAGAGCTTAAATGTCTATCTTAGGAACACAAATTATTTTCTTAATACTCAAAATAATTAGTGATCATTAAGAAGCAATGCTGACCTAGGTCCGGATTCACGGTTACGTAGTTTGTGTCTTACACATGTTGTTTTAAGAATTGAGCTACTACGCATGTGTAGTAGCTTCTTTACGCTATCTACATATCATTTCTGTACGTAGATTGCAATCTACATACAGAAATGGTACATAGATAGCGTAAATAATCTACTATGCATGCGTAGTAGCTAAAGTCTTAAAACAGCATACGTAAGACAGAAAGTACGTAACCGTGAATCCGGACCCTAATGTTTAACATAAATATAGTCCCTTCATATACAGGTCATGTATTCTGCTTCCGTGAATAAGTTACTGCACTACATCTTATATGAAATGCTTCATGCGTATGTGTTTAATGTCATTTTATAGATATATTTAGCCATATACCGCGGTCTAGCAGAATCTTAGCTCTTTTTCAGTTACAGGTTATAGGGATTTCTCATGAATTAAACAAGCCAGAGATGCTGTATTTCTTTGTGTAACTAATCCTGATTTTGCTTACATTTCCCTCTGATTAAACATCCACTTTAACAGAAGGTTTAAAGAATAGATTAAAAAGAAGTATCCTTAGAGGCTGTGCAATGTTCATGTTACCGTTTCAATCATCTTTATAATGCGCCGAAGGCCAATAAAAGACTTGTCTGTATGGTTTACCTTTTGGTACCCCCTATGAGAAGCATTGTAAATTCTAAGAATGTTTACTAGATGATGGAGTGTGCGGGGAATGAAGAAGTTTCACAAGTAAAATGGCTAGGACTAATACAAGAAACTAACCTAATTCAGATTTCTTATTAGACGCACAAGAAATGATAAATTCCATTCTCTACCTCCCAATAATCTACCGCTTCTATTTTGGCAATATCCACCCCTGCCTTTTGAACAATTACTGTTCCTAATTTTGTATGAGACGTAACACGTTTATTTCACACCACTTATTTCTTTGATGCCTGACTGACCTGTGCAGACCAATTATAGCAGCAGAGCTCTATCACTCAGAAATATCATCAATGCTAACAATCTGCTGCTTAATAGGGGTCATTTATAAGACTTAGCAAGAAAGAAACTGATATTTGCTTAGTATTTTCTCTCTCTGCAAATTTAGATTTTAGAAAGCCCCCAGCACCTTCCTCTAGCTATGCTGAACCTATTGGACCAAATCCAGACCCCCACCCTTTTTCCGTACATGCGAGGGTCTGAAAGTCCGCACGGAAGAGGGGAGTGAATGCCTCTGTCACTCCACTCTCTACTGCGGACTTTAGGTGACTTATGCTGCACTAAGGCAGCCTTAAGTCACCCGAGCGGATCAGCGGTCTATACAAACGCATGTAACCCCTAAAACCCAACCCTACTGTATAATTTAAATCTTATGCCCCACCCACCTTGCATAGTTTTGGTAGGTGGAGGGAACGTCCTTCCCCCAACAGACGGATCTCCTCTTGTACGGAACTGCATTCAATACGATCGGAGATTCGCACTTAAATTGCACATAATGGGCCGTATTCAGAGAACCGTTTTTGCGGGAAATTCCGTGTGTATTTTTACAATCTGATGAACTGCGCATGCGTAGTAACTAAATTTACGCTATCTACGTTGATTTTACACATGGAAGTTCATTAGGCACGGACTTGTGAATCGCACGTGAGATAAGACGTACGGAGGGGTGTGGTTGTAATCTGTCCGGAGACAGATACGTGTAAGTGGGTGGGGGGAGGCATTTAAGTGACTGTTTGAGGGTGCGGTTAGATAGATAGGTACGTACGGAAGTATTATACGCACGGAAATGCACACTTAAAGATAAGGGTGGTCGAGGCACTCGTAATTCACCATCAACCCGTCCATGTGAGGGGAGGGTCATGAGTATTGCTTTGTAACGTCCATACGTATTATTGCGAACCTTTCGCTGACGGTTCTCTGAATACGGCCCAACGTGCGTGAGTCGGATGTCAAGCAGAAGTCTATAGTTTCTAATGGGGACATATTTTCGTGCGCGTAAATTTGTTACACTCCCCTCGGCACACCCCTTGAACGTACGTATTTTGTCAAGATACGCTTTCCAAACCCTACCTTAACTTTTTCCAGCGTAACCGCATTCATACGCACACGTACGTATGGGCTAGACGACGAATTTACGCAGCTAAGCACGCCCATACTGTACACTGTAAATACAACCCCCCGCCTACTTCACGTATTTCAGACGTATTTTGGAGTGACGTAAACTTGGCACGCCCACACGTAAGTATTTACGTGACACATACGTGAATGGCCCATACGTTCACAATTACGCTACGTTAATGTGTGTATTTTCTATGGTGCGCATACGCAGTACGTACAAAACCGCGATTTTACGTGTCCGCCACGCGTAAATTCGCTCCGAAGCGTTGTTCTGGATCAGGCCCAAGGTGTCAGAGAGGTTCAAGAGCAGATAAAAAATGGAACGATCCTCATTTTAGTTTATGAACTTATCTGTCCTTGTTGATCCACTGCTGTCCACTCCAGCTTTCATCTTCATGTCCTGTGCACATGCATCATATTCTAGGACATGTACAGTTTAGTAAATCCTGCAATCAGAAAAGATCTCAGCTCCTATTGTTTTTTTTCTGTTTTAAAATGGAGCCCAAAAAACATGAATATGAATTCTGCAAACATGGCAATCATTGTGTAGCTTATATGTATATCTAAATCTGACAGCCTGCCAATATTTTTCCATATACAGGCAATGTTTTCCTGATAATATATAATTAGCAATATGTTCAGTCTATCATTTTAGTTTAAAAACACATTTCAAAGTTCAATCATTTTTGTTAAAATTCAAATAAAACCTGAAGCGACTAGAGAGCCAGCCAATCACAGTATACATTTTTTATCACTTGATACTTGCCATACATTAAGTGTTAAGGCTTACAGTTAAGTTGGCAGCTTGCCCTGTTTTGGTGGAGGTCTTAATCAAATAATATTATTATATATAATTATATAATCTAGGTGGAGGTATATAGAGAATTCGCAGAGGAAAACAGTACATTCCATGTACTCTAGAACAATAACACAGTTAGGGGACTTACGAGAGCTTCTTGTATACGTTCCCTAAAAATGAACATCTGCACATGTGTACGCCAGATGTCACGCTACGGATATCCTCCTCATTTCCGTACGCTAGGAGATCTGTACAGGGTCCGGCACTTGTCTTCTGCATGCCTGAACCCCGTCAGACAGGCGGAGATAGGGGTGATGATCAGCAGTTCTGCACGGATCTGCACTGGACAGTGGATTAAGGTAGGGCTCTGGACATACATATGTGTCCAGAACTCTGCATGACCGATAGGAGTGTACTCCACTCTTCCTTGCGGACTCCAGATCTCCATGCATATGGAAAAAGATTTGGTTCAGGCCCTTTGTGACTTCGGTCTAGCAATATATCTCCACAGTGCACCCCTAGCAGCAAAACCTTAGCATGAATTCCCAGGCAGCTTTTATTCATTCACTTTCACAATCTACTTTATTGGGCTTTGAGTAGTTTGTTTCACCATCTGGCTTTATAATGCCCCGGCTTGTTTTTACAATGTGCTGCCTGCATTCACAGAGCTTGCTGTATTATGTTTTCATCACTGCGGTAAGGTAAAGACCTGACAAAGAGTCACAACCTTCCGGGACTCAGCAGAACAATTACTGGGCTAGTTTGGGAGATGAAAATACATCATTTGATGGAGCACAAAATTTGCTTTGTTTAACGTATTTCCCATCATGCACTTACATCACGCCTTATCTTCTACTCCATATGCTGTTTACCATCGCACGAGAGGAAAGATAATCTTTCACTGAAGTGTTTAAAGAAAAATTCTAATGAAAAATAAATTGTATGAAATATAAATGCATTTTTCTGCTTATATCAATGCTATATACACCAATAATGTAACACATCGTTTTCTGCTAATTAACCTGTTAAAATATATTCCTTCTAGCCTTTTTAGTAGTAGTTTTGCCATAAATGATATAGCCAGTAATCATACCTGTTATGGAAATAAATAGCACAATATTATCAAGCAGTAAGTAATAATACGACTACTCAGAGGTTGGATAAAACGGTGGTTGTGTGTACAGTATTAGAGTATTTGACTATATATGGAATTAGGAGTGAACTGCGCCTCTCTCTGTCTATAACTGTAGCTGAGCATTGCATAGTTTCCTTCGCAAATCTATGGGCTGCAAGATAAACTATGTGATGTGGCCTTTCCTTATATACCGTTCAAGAAGCACAAATCTAAAATCTATCAAATGCACATGGATATTTTTTATACAAGATTCAAGTCTCGTCTTTATAATATTCACAGTAGAATATCAAAATTTTGTCGTATGGTTCACAGATATATGTAAATATTTTCCAATATTGTGAAATTAAATAATATTATATTAAGTAGCAATTTGTCAAAGGTCTTATACATTCTAGTTCTAAACCACTTAGTAAATTGAAAACATTGTTTAATATGAACATGACTTAGGGGAGGTATTTGATTTTCCCATATGCAAAAAAAATAACTTTCAGTTTTTTGTTCTTTAGCCATGAATAGCATAAAAGATTTGGACTTTTTGAATATCTTTAGTTGTGACATTATTGTCATATATCAGTATATAACTTATTATCTCCATGTTCCATATCTCTAAAATGAATTAGATATTGTGGAAAGAAAGGGCTGCTTAATACAGGGTTTTCCTCACAAAACTGGTCAGCAAAAGCCTCACTGAATGCGCTCTTGGGGGCATAGCTAAAAAAAAAAGGTATCCTTTACTTTGGCAGAACGATTCACTTCGTCTATAATCACTGGCAGATTGTTATCTATCTTATGTTTGGAAATATGTTTGGATCCAAATCAAGAACCTTGTATTTCAGATAAAAAATACTTTTTTTTATTAAATTCTGTAAATTTCCTTTTCAGTTTTATAAAATAATCAAATTGATCTAAAAATGTAATTGAATAGTCTTTGAAAATGATAATTTTGCAGTGTACATGGGCAAACTAAATGATCAGAAGTGTGCCAGTTGTTTTCTGTGTATCTCCATAGCTTAGGCTAGTCACGTCTGGAACCTTCCTGTCCAGATCATAAAAATATTTTTTATGAATAAATCTTAAAAAAGCTCTTAAATTAAAATTCATAATTATGTTTTTCAATAAATAAAACATATTTACAATAACTTAACAGATATCACAGTTGTGTTGTTTTGAAAAAGGTTTCATTAATGTATTTGTGGCAGGGTTATATCTACCATAAAGTAACTTGCAGGAAATTATTTGAGTCAGTGCTGCTAAATATTACACTGTGGAAATGTGTTAAATAACTTCCTGACATCATTATCATTTTGACATTTAATTTTATGTTTTTCATCTTATAGGAGGATTACATACCGTATCCCAGCATTGAGGAGGTAAACCATTAAGATTAAACCTAAATTGAAACTATGGAATCTGTTGAATAATAAGCCTATTGCAGGAAGTAGAGGAAGAATTGTTTGTAAGAAGGACGGAACAGCGCACACACTGCACATTTGGAATGTCATTGTGATGAGGTTTGATCGCTAAAATGTAAAAAAAAACCTTTTTAACTGACGCTTCTTTACACTGGACATGCAGGGACCTAACGCCAAATTTACTAAGCTGCGGGTTTGGAAAAGTGGAGATGTTGCCTATAGCAACCAATCAGATTCTAGGTCTCACTTTCCTATTACATACTAGAGAATGTCAGCTAAATACTGATTGGTTGCTATGGGCAACATCTCCACTTTTCCAAACCCGCAGCTTAGTAAATCTGGCCACTAGTCCAAGAAAAATCACCACAAAGAAACAAAGCTAGACAGTGCTGTAATGCTTTTATAAAACTATTTATATCAATAAAAAAATATTAGATAAATGCAGAGGCTGAACAAAAAGCTTTGCTCACAAGTTTTCAAGGTCTCAAGTTGACCGGTAAATTGGAAAGTTGTGACTGACCAATCAAACGATGTAATGATCGCTGCAGCATTACATGATATTGTTTCTAACACTTGTTTATCATGTGATCTGCATGATAGTCTGGTGAAAAGCATGTAGTATGTGCCCAGATTTATGCTGGGTACATACTACACTTTTTTCCAAAGACAATCGTTCCAATCAAGTGATTACACGACCGATTCACATGATATCACTGAAGTGTTTAGGCATGAATGATCAAATGATATTGTGTGAATCGGTCCTGTAATCGTTTAAACAGATTTTATAGACAGCTTAATTTGCCAGATGAATGATGCAATGGCAGTAGCCAGTTAGAAAAATCGTTAAAGAGATCGTTAGAAACAAAGTGTAGTGTCTACCCAGCTTAAGTGTTTATGCATCAATTGCCTAAATTTCAGAGTGTTCTAGAAACTTTTGATTAAACTTCTTACTTATACGGTATGAAAATTAAATGATTTAACCAATTTTGATTGTTTTATCTTTTACTGTGATGTAAATGTGAGTATTTGTAATAGTTTTCATCCGTAACTATATAGAAGTATTATAAATGTGTGGTTTGATAATAAATAGAAGCTTGTATTTAGCTGGTTTGAAATTAAAGTGATGTGTCCTTTTATGTTGTAGATTTTGGAGAAGGAGACCACTTACCCTTTAATTATCCTGCCACAGTTTGGAGGTTACTGGATAGAAGACCCAGAAAATATAAGCACCCCGACATCATCAGACAGCAGTATTTGTGATGAAGAGGAGGAGCCTATGAGTCCCAGCACATATGGATATAAACTAGAATACAAAAGCTCTGCTCGGGCCTACAGGAAACATTTCTTGGGAAAGGTAACCAAGAAGGAGCGTGAAAGAGGCTCATAACTTTAAGTATTGTTTGGTAGTGTTATTACTGTACTGTGCCATACCTTCCAACATTGGACTTATGGGAGTCAGAATGGTCATGCAATAAAATGAGAATGATGGTTTCTGTGAAAGGGGCATAATCTGATAGCGCTATGCAACCCCTTACCCACCTCCCCTAAAATGGCAATACACACTGCTGGCAGCCATTCTGTGTAGCTCCTAATAGCAATGAACAAACACACAGCTGCCAGGAGTTATGCTGTACTGTAGTTAAAAGATCATCTGTATCCCCAATGTATAATATACAGTAAGTAGGTGTTTCTTTTTGGGAATAGCGTGTCTCCCATAAGAACACCCATAAACACACCCTAGAATTGGTAGGATTCGGGGCAGGAAGTATGGATAAAACATGACTGCTATTGTAGTAGTATAGCCCTCTAAACCTGCCTTTATTATGCTTAAAGCAGGGCTGATGGGAGGACTGCTGTAATAGTTACTGATTATTGAAATTTGGAAAATTTGTTCACTGATGACACATTTTATTCAACTTTATGGGACAGATTCAATTGATTGTGAAGACAGAAATAAACGCAAAGTGCACCTATCTCTGCCTATAACAGTAGCCAAAATTCACAGATATAATAGGCACATCTATGAGGTGCGAAATAAAATCCACAATGTAAATTCGCAGTGAACGCATCGCAACCAAGCTTTGCGGACGATAAAATCTGCCCCTATGTCTCTTAGAATTCCCTCTGAATTTTAACACAAAGGGCCTGATTCAATTGTTGTGATTTCACTGTGAAATTTAAGCAGTGCTTTAGTGGATGGTAATATGGATGGATGGTAAAATGGTATTTGAAAACATGGATCAAAGAAATCTGAAGACAAAAACCTTATCATAGCAACTACGGCTATATTTATGTATGTATACAAAGGTCAAACACATTTTTGGGAAATTAATTTTCCTGATTTGGAACAAATATATTATACAAGTGATTTCTATTGACCTTATCCAGAGTTAGAGAATAAGAGGATAACAGATGGAAATCTCATTTGTTGAGTTGAGATGGGATGTGTCCTAACCCAAGGAGACACCTTGGTCAGTATCTGTGTGCAATAGGCAGAAGCAAAGTATTCTCCCTGCAAGCAAAGAATGAATTTCAACATTGTTTTCAAACTCTGTGCCCAGGTTCAGTGCATACTGTTTTATACTGGTCATTGGCCCAGATCCAGAGCTACATCCACTAGCATATTTACACTAGCCGGAGATCAAAAAACGATACTTTGTGTGTACTGCGCATGCGCACGTTAGATGTTTCGGCACGTAACTAAGAATGTACGTGCCGTAGTTATGTGCTGTTACGTACGTTCGTACGTAACTACGAACGAAGGGGTGTGCCAGCCATTCGACACCCATAATTACGCTTTGGAGACGGGGAAGGCATTTAAGTCGTACGTATGGGCGTGCTTAGGTGCGTAAGTATGTGCAGCCATTGCAGCCGACAGGACTTACACTTGGAAAAGTTAAGGTAGGGTTTGGAGAGCGTAAAATGGCCGAGGGGAGTGCATAGTAATTACGATAGAGTAAATACGCTACGTGTTGAAACGTAAAGGGAACGTAGCTCTGGATCTACCCCATTGGCTGTATTAGTACATACATTAATTATGCCTTTACTTTCTTAGGACCACTTAAACTTTTACTGCACTGGAAGCAGCCTGGGGAACTTGCTCCTTTCTATTAAATGTGAAGAAGCCGACAGCATAGAATATTTAAGAATTATACTCAGGTATTGAAAATAAATTCATATTTGCTAACGTCTTTGCTAATTGTTAATGATACTGAACCCTCTAGATCCTCACCAATCCAGGCACTGCTGCCATTTCCAGTTTGCAGAAGTTGTAAATGTTAAGCTAGGCCCTAAGGGGGTGGATAGTGGGGCAATCTCTTGCAAGGATATTGAGAGTCTGCAATTGGGGATCACTATGTTGAACTAACATATAGTATCAGCTTATTTTGTTCTTTTACATCTTATGAAGTAAACAGGTACATTATATTTCTTATTCATGGTTCAAGTAGATCCCCACAAATAGCAAATGTGTTATCATATATAACACTAGTTTCTCAACAACAATACAATTATTACAAAGTTACTCTCATATACCATTGTTTTTTTCTCTTGTCATAAAGAGTTATTTAAATCATTTGCTCACAGCTATTTCAGAGGTTGTTTTATATGATGATTAATTGTCCTCACTTTTTGTTTAAACAATGAAAAATAAAATAGCTTTCATAAGGTCCATTAAATTAATTCCACAACTAAACCAGTGCATTGAATAATGATTAATTATAACACAAATTGCATGTGGTCCATCACATCTCATAAAACATGTCTACCAGAATAAATAAAATAAAAATATGAGCAAACAGTTTGACCAGATTTTTTGAGTAGTGAATGCGGCTCAAACTTACAAGACAGAAGGAAAACCCCTGTGTGTATGAGCCAGGAATTTTGGACATGAAATAAGGTTTTGACATTCTTGCATTATGTTTTTTTATATAATAACTTCTTAATGCATGCTTTCTTTATAGGTCAAAAGCAAAAACTTTACATGAGCGAATACCATTGGCTGGATTCAATAAACTTCCCAGCATTCCTCAGATTGCAAAGGTAAGCGGTGATGTCATCCTCGAGAGACCATTCTCTAATAAATTATAGGTTTACAACCTCTGTTATAGGATCAAAAAATACTTACCCATTTTACTACTTATGTTATATTTCACACTGCATTATTTTACCATCATTCTACATTTTCATGATCTATTAGGTGATCAACATCCAGTGGGAGTCCCCGCCATGAATGCTGTCTTTTAGAAGTAGAGACAGTCAAAATCTGATTTTTGGCTGAGTCTATTTTGAAAAGGCAGCTGATCGGCATACTTACCATTCATTTTTCGGAAGCTGCCTGTCGGACCTGTCACACCAGCCGCACACCCCACCGGAGGACTTTTAGGGTTAGGCTCTGGGGAAGGGACTGTTAGGGTCATGAAAGGGGAGGGTTAGGGTTAGAGTTCTGGAAGGGGAGGGTTAGTGTTAGGGTCAGCCTGCGCGTAGTGGAGTCTTAAGGTTGGCCAATGAGAAGGGGAGTCTTAGGGTCAGGCTATGGGGAAGGGAGGGTTAGGGTCAGGCTATGGGGAAGGGAGGGTTAGGTTCAGGCTGCGGGGAAGGGTAGGGTCGGCTTAGCGTAAGGGTTGGGTTTACATTAATACTTACCATTCACTGCTGCATCTTTTTTCTTCAGTGGATCAATTGCTTCTCTTCGGCACGGCTGAAGCAATCAATTTCGCTGCGGGAAGGGGAGGGTTAGGATCAGGCTGCAGGGATGGGAGGGTTAGGGTCAGGCTGCGGGGATGGGAGGGTTAGGGTAATGGAAGGGGAGTTAGGATGGGGTAAGGGTGAGAATAGATTGCTAATCACCTTTCGTCTTCGGTCTGGTGGGGAATGATTGCTATGCCTCTTCGAGGCAAAAGCAATCAATGTCCCAGCCAGTTCGGAAATGGCTGGGAGAGAACGGCCCTTTTGAAAAAGGGCCGTTGTCAGTGGCGACCCACACCCATCAACACCATTTTCTGAGGAATTTTGGCCGTGTTGTTGAGGCACATAATGTCAGAGTGCATTGGTATAAGCATTATAGATTTCCTTGCTATGAATTTTGTTGCATTTTCTCACTGGGTAAGGAAAGCAGGAATAATGTGGGGGGAAAGACAGGAACTTTTGAAATGTTTGTCATTATTCATTTGTTTTAAGTGTGTAATTCTGTGTCTTACTATTCAGGCCTTATGTGATGATGCCACTGGTCTCAAATTCAATCCTGTTCTGTACCCCAAGGTAGGCCACACATTACTATGTGCATTTCTGTGCCTGTATTTGCACATTTTCACAAATGATTGACTTTTAATGCATTCACATGTATTTCAGGCTTCCCAAATGATTGTTGCGTATGATGAACATGAAATTAACAATACCTTCAAATTTGGAGTTATATACCAAAAATATAAGCAGGTGAGTACAGAGACCTCTTACCCAGACCTCATCCCATGACCTTCAGTCCTAGCCACATATGCCTTCTTCAGACCTCCTTGACACTCAAGATTGCCAACATATGACTTCCTCCAACCTCTTCACATCACCCCTTTATCTACTCTACCCAGATATCAAACCTAGTGGACATAGTAAACCCTCAGATACTTCTTCTTCAGACCTTCTCACATCACACAACCCTACCCACATATCACTTCCTCCGACCTATTGACATGACACTAAAACCTACCCACATATCACTTCCTCCATCCTATTAACATGACACTCAACCCTACCCAGATATTTCTTTCTCTGACCATCTCAGTGTCCTGTATTCCATGCTCAGGCCTCACCCACTTCAGTGCATATGTAACATACATTCATACCTTACTGACCATCTCTGTGTCCTGAAACATTTACATGAAAATATTGTAATGTCATTTATTGGACTATGGTAGAAACTGACTGCACAGGCAAAATAAAAAATTACTGGTTCAGTATCCCTATATAACTTGATGAAAGCCATGTGATTGTTACTCATTTTGAAGGCCATTTATAATTTAATTTACTAGGTAAAATGTGAGCCACATCTTATAGAGGCTTAATTCTCATTATAGCAATTAAATCAGTAGTTTATATTCTCACACTATACAGTGTTAGATAAAGAGTTTCAGTTTTCCGTATTATTTACAATTTAACTAAGGTTTAAGTAAACCATTGATTAACATGAAGAATGGCCCTGATTCAGAGGTCCGCATGGTCGCAAAACGGAATCGCAAAATACGTTCTATTCAGAGGTGCGTGTTTCTTCAGAAACACGCACCTCTGAATTGGCCGTATTTAAAAAAAAGAGTAAGAATTATCGAGAGAATGAGAATTCAGTGTCAGAGTTCTCGTTCTCTCGATAATTCTTACAGTGCCCAAAAGGGTATAAATACCCCCCAAGGACAGTAGACCTGTCATTAGAGCCGGGATGTCCGGCATGCAGGTAGACCTGTCATTAGAGCCGGGATGTCCGGCGTGCAGGTAGACCTGTCATTAGAGCCGGGATGTCCGGTGTGCAGGTCTTCTGTATTGGGGTTTTTTATTTTGCCAAGGCCACCCCCGGATTAACACTGGACCCCAATCAGAGCAGGTAAGTACGTTTATTCTTAATTTATCTGGGCATTTTTTTAAACGGGCACATGGTGCAGTTTTTTTAACATTTCAACTATGTGGGCACTTTTTTACATCTTTTTTTAAAGAAGGGGACAATTTTTTTTTACATTTTTATTTTTTTATGGGGAACATGTTGTGTTTTTTTTGTTTTCCTATGTGGGCACTGTAATTTTTTTTAATGATAGGGACTAGGGACGGGGCCTTTACATTCTTTAAAAAATTATTATTATAGGGGGGCACTTGTGGCTTTTTTTAAATTGTTTTGGGGCAAGGCATGCTGCCTATAGTAGTGCTACTAGAGCAAGCATGCCTTGTCATTTATGGGCATGCTTGCACCAGTAGTTCTACTAGCGACAGCATGCCCGGGCGGGACGTTCATTATTTATTTAATATACTTCGGCGGGCTGCGGGGTAGGCGGGGGAAGGGGTTAATTTTTTACAAAAAGTTATTTTTTTTTCTTTAATTAACTTTCTTTTTTTTTCAGCTCTGCTGAGCTGTGTCTACTCTTGCACCATCTCTTGAGATGGTGCAAGTGTAAGGCTAATTAAACAGCCAGCGGACCACGGTGGAAACTATATTTAAATGAGAAAAGCGACTCTTTTCTCATTTAAATATTCCTCCACAGGCGCAGCCCGGTCGGAGGCACACACAGTTGGATGCTGTGCGCGCTCCCGATCTGGGTATGTGCAGTGGCCATTTTCACTACGCTTCCGTCTGAAAAATTTACGGAAGCGCAGGTCTGAATCAGGTCCAATGCCTTCAGAACAATTATATGTCACTTCTGACTGCTTACATATAGGTAATTCTCTAAACTAATCTACAAACACTGATGACAAGGGGGTGTATGCGGCTGCTTAATAGGTGACATATGGTTTCAGTAAATTTCTCCTTACTGTTAGCCCTAGGAACACTTTGCTCTGTCTTCAGGCACAGATATGGATTTTTGTTCTTGTTGAAGCAGTACAAATAGAGTGGATGTAATGCTGTAAAAAAGATGACTGCCCATTATAATTCTATAGCTACTGTAAATAAGCTTGATAACACATTAAATAGCTTTTTAGCATTATGCACCATTGTTTAATATATGTATATGATCACAACAATTAAGAAAATAAAACCACACCGGTTCTGAAATGTAACGTGGACACTAAGGGAAAGATTTACTAAGCTGCGGGTTTGGAAAAGTGGAGATGTTGCCTATAGCAACCAATCAGATTCTAGCTCTCACTTTCTTTTTACATACTAGAGAATGCCAGCTAAAATCTGATTGGTTGCTATGGGCAACATCTCCACCCTTCCTGTGCTAATAAGCAATCAGACAGGTCACATAGGAATGTTGTTGGGTCCATCGTGTGTTTTGCACTGGCTTCCTCTGGGAGAGCTATTATTAGCATAGGGAGAGTCAGATACTGCCCATGAAAGGCGAAATATGGTAGTGAGGCCATTAGTGTGTATATAGGGACAGCCTCCTGTGGATAGGGTGGTGCATGGTGTGGGTACAGAAGGAGTGTATATAGGATTTATTGTTACAGGACATGTGCAGTGTTTATGTTTCTCTCTACCATGTTATATACTGTGATTGATAATATGAGAACGTTAGATATTTGCCTGCAATATATTTTATAAAGTATTTTAAAAATTATGTTTTATGAATACTGAGATTATATTGTGTGTTTCTGGGTGTACAACCATTTAATGTATACGTTAGACCAAGTGCACCTTAAAAGAGCTCTATGAGTCTCCTCTGTTAGATTCAGTTCTGTCTTTGTTTGTTTATCCAGTATATTTTGGCTAGCTAGTAGTGTTATAAATAGAATGCAGGTGAACATTTTACATTGTTGTTGTATGTGTGTTTTTCATTTGTTTTATATAAATGATTCTACAGAAGACACACTCTGAATGCGGTTTCTGCAGTTTTGAAGGACATGATGAATAAAGTTTGCACACATGTAACCATAATGTTCTAGCAGTCATTGAAGGAAAAGGTTATATCACAGTAGAACTTTCTCTTACTGAATTGGAGAGATCATATGCTTCAGTGCTGTAAAACAAAGCAGCTCATTACAGAGTTGGAATCACTTCCCTGCATCTGTAGCTTGTTCCAATAACACTGTTTTATATCATTCCATCTCCCTGTGCCTTAAACACGTTTTATAAGCAATCTGCTGTATGTGAAATAAAGGCAGACAAACCAAATTTAATTGGGGTGGAGTCAAAGTTTCTTTAAACAATCCTATAAAAGACCTCTGTGCGCTGTGGAGCTCTCTGTATATACTGTATATATGCATCTCACCTGGAAGACTCCTGCACCCTCTCTACCAATGACAGTCCTAGCACTACATGTAAATTAGATTTACTGCACATATTTTGTATAGTAACTGAGGTCATTATTTGCCTGCATTAGCATATAGTTCCTTTTTAAATTAAATGACTGTATAAATCAGCAACATTTGTGGCCTGTAAATATGTGTTTGTCAGTTGTACAACAGACGTCCCAAAATTTTTGCCTATTTCCAGGAATTTTTATATGCTCATTAAGGAGGAGATCCAGACTTCCATAAAGTATTCATTTCCCAAACGCTCAAATAAGTAAATCTCCGCAGTTACATGTTGTGTAAGCTTTGTGCGCTTACAATTTTATAAATTTATACTCTTCTGGGGCGGGTTGTGGTTGCATGTGGGAGGGGTTTGGTATTATAATGTAGTGAACGCATTAGTAGTACATAGAACCGCACTCAAAGTATCAATTTATAAGCTAGTGCATTTCCTAACCCACAAAGCAATAGATCACTAAGATTATAAGGACTGCTAGAAGGGAATAGGATTCTAGGAATAGAGGGGACTCGGTTATTAAAGGGCCCCACCCATAAGCATGAATCTATCACAATTCGTCCCAGCGTATTAACGCCGAGCGTACCTCCGATGCACGGCAATAGGCACTCCCCTTGCGCGTACTTAGTTTTGCTTCCATACGCTCGGCAAACCCTACCCTAACTTTTCTGTCTGTAACCGCAGGCGTCCATATGGTCATTGGGTATTAACGACGCTTAGCACGCCCATACTATACGATTTAAATCACTCACCCTGCCCTTGGTGCGTATTTATGGATTTCGGAAGCCAGGCACGCCCCCTTGAGCATTAATACGAAGTGGTTATGTTTAAGGGCCATACGCTCAGATTTTCAGACTGTAACATGAGCGTAACATCTGCCCCACGCATGCGCAGTAAGTACAAATGGCCGTTTTTGCGCTTACGGCTGCCGTAAAACGGCACACGAGCGTAGGTCTGGATAAGGCCCTATTTCTCTGAACTTTGTGAGCAATAGGAGTGGTCCCCCATGCACTTGCATCAGACCCCTGCTGGTATTGCATTGATCTCTAGATCCAGTCCTAAAGCTGGCCACACACTAGAGCGATTATTGGCCCAAATGCACGATTATCGTGGATTGGGCCAAATATCGCTCTAGTGTATGGTACAGATTTTTTGGGGAAAACTTTCCAAAAACGCTCTGCCCCGATTATCTCATCGCATGGGAATCTTAAATGATTATCGGTTTTTGTTAGAAAAATCGTCCCGTGTGTGGGCCTTTACGATAATCATTCAAGATTGCCATGGAGAGAGAGCAGAGCACTTCAGAATCCCACACGCTGATAGGCTGCAGTGCTGTGTCCTCTCTCCCTCTGTCTGGCTATACAGCGCTGTATAGCCAGACAGAGGGAGAGAGGACACAGCGCTGCAGCCTATCAGCGTGTGGGGTTTTTAAAAAACGCTCGCCTGCGATTATCGCATCTTATGGGAATCTTAAATGATTATCTGTTATCGTTGGAAAAATCATGTTGTGTGTGGGCATTTTCAATAATCATTTAAATTTCCATAGGAAGACAGCGCAGCAGAACCCCACACGCTGACAGGCTGCAGCGCTATGTCGTCTCTCCCTCTGTCTGGCTATACAGCGCTGTATAGCCAGACTGAGGGAGAGAGTACACAGCTCTCTTCCTCTGTCTGGCTAACAGTGCTATATAGCCAGACAGAGGGAGAGAGGACATAGCACTGCAGCCTGTCAGTGTGAAAGCTGGGTCTCCTGTCAAGATTGACAGGAGACCCAGCCAATCAGAGAGAGAGACTGCAGCCAACCAATAGGCTGGCTGCAGGCTCTACTACAGAGAATATCGCCCCAGTGTATGGTGCCGATATCGGGACTTTTGCCCAGGGGAAAATCGTCCCGTTTATCGGCAGCCACATGCTGGGAGCGATAATCGCTGTAGTGTGTTCCCAGCTTAAGTCCTAAATTGTCAATTCCACATAAGTGAATAAACCCTGAGACAGAAAACCATTACATAGTGTCAACCATATACACACTTTAGCCTGGTCACCTGTTAAATCTGCTCTTTTTAAAAAGGTGAGGTAGGGGGATGTTTAAGCTCAGATAAATAAGTTTCAGCATGACCCCAAGGTTGCCGAAATTCAGGCAGTTGTCCCGATATCCCGGGAGAGGCTGCTTATCTTTTGCAAGAGACTTGAGGCCTATGGTTTCATGGAAACACAGTATCCTTGTATCCTAGAGTTGCTAGGGTCAGGGAGGGACTTGCAAAAGTCACTACAACCACCAGTCCACCCGCGCTGCGCTGTCACTCTTTAATAATGCTGCGCAGAAGAGCAGAGAGGAGAGGGGACGGCACTTCCTGTCTCCTATAATGATTGAATCAGTCACTAGAGTAACTCTAGTGACTGAGATGAAAGGAAGGGGTGGGTCACGGTGCCGGGCGAGTTCCTCTCTGCTCCTCTCTGCGCAGCATTATTATACAGGGTCAGCGCAGCGCTGGTGGTATGACTATTGTTAGTTTATGTAGGACTCATGCCCTAAGGCTCCGATTGCACCCACATCAGCTGGGCACCATCGGAAACCCGGGGCACTTGCCCTACAAAACCCACATTAGTTAGGCCACTGTTTGTGTGCGCACCGGTTGCACTAAACCTCTGGATCAGGTCTGTTGCTCTTTGTTAAGTTTTTTTATTTTGTTGTTTTTTTAAGAAGACAGCAGAAAAGTTATTACTAAAACAAAATGCGCGTTCTGCTATTATCAATTTAGCAACACAAACAAGCAGAACAAAATAGGGTTTGATGATTTAAATAATTTCCCTTTTCACTGTAACTTGCATTGTTAGAAACTGATATTAGAGAGCAGTGTTTCCTGGCATTCACAAACTTCTAACAATGAAATAATTTCTTCTATTGAAACATTCGATTATGAAACCATGTGTGCAATGGAAATGTTGTAATTAGGGAAAGGGTTCAGAGCATGAAAGGCAGGGAGGATTGAATGCACTAATTTGTCAGAGGAAATTCTGGCAGGCATCCTAATTAACTTCTTATATTTTGTACATGTCTGTGGTGCCAGCGCTGTGTAGCAGCAAATTGTTATGGTGTTGGAATAATATGATATACAGCACAGGTTTGGTAAGAAAGTATTAGAGTGGGAGTTCTTCTTCTAGTTAATTTGTGACATCTCTGATTCCTGGTTTGGCTTTGTAATCCCTCATGTAATATATAGTGTGTGTGTCATGTTCATACAGGAACAGCATCATTTTACAGGAAGCCAATACATTTACTGGTGGTTGGTAATGTGAACAGTCCATAATAGTACAAAGATATGATTTTTTAAAAATATGAACGCAGGATGCATAAGTATTTGTTATCAGAGACCTGCTGCAGCCACACATCTGAGATATCACACCCCTTACACGGACAAACTTCTGAGACCTTAACACACCCTACCTTAAGTATTACACCTTGTGCAAAAGTAAAACTGTGGCAGTCCAGAAGTCTTGATGGGTGCACAGTCCAATAGTATTAAGTCATGACCACTTGTGCGTGCAATCCGGTCCCTTTGTTGGAAGTGTACTCAGTGACTCCTCATTTAGCTATGGCTGAGTGTACTCAATGACCCTTCAATTAGCTGTGGATGATTATACTCAATGACCCCTTTGTTATCTGTAGCTAAGTATACTAAATGAACTCTCAGTTATCTGTGGCTGAGTGTACTCATTGACTTCTCAGTTAGCTGTGGCTGAGTATACTCAATGGCCCCTCAGTTATCAGTGGCTGAACATACTCAATGGCCCCTCAGTTATCAGTGGCTGAGTATACTCATTGACTCCTCAGTTAGCTGTGGCTGAGTATACTCATTGACACCTCAGTTAGCTGTGGCTTAGTGTACTCATTGACACCTCAGTTATTTGTGGCTGAGTATACTCAATGGCCCCTCAGTTATCAGTGGCTGAGTGTACTCAACTGACTCCTCAGTTAGCTGTGACTGAGTGTACTCATTGACTCCTCGGTTAGCTGTCTAACTTACACTGAAGTAATCCATGTTGTGAGTCAACGCTATATTGAGTTCCTAAAGTCATTAAGTACATACTAAAGTAAAAAAGGGGAAAAAAATTAGGCAACACATTAAATATATTTTTCAGTCCACAAAATGGATGTCTCTAATGTGAGTAGGTGATGTTAACTTTGGACATGTGTATTTCTTTCATAATTGATTGTAAAATAAAAGAATGAATCTTCTCTAATTTCATCAATCTCTTACATTAGATTGTAGTTTAATATGTGTATATTTCCAATGAGCTAACACAATGAAATTCTTCTCTGCAGACATTAGAGGAAGAACTATTTGGAAATAATGAAGAAAGTCCTGCATTTAAGGAGTTCTTGAGTTTGCTGGGAGACACCGTCTTGCTCCAAGACTTTAAAGGGTGGGTTAAAAAGACGCAATTATGACAAACTCAAGTGGAAAGTAATGCTTTCAATATTTAAAGACAAAACAATAGCGTTGATGAAATCAAAGCTGCTGAATTTTTTTCAAGTGACATTTAATGGGTTGAAAATCAATATTTCTAAATATCTTTTTTTCCCAGGGTTTTTGGTCTTTGAGTTGATTGCCCATTCAGCTTGTTTCTTTTGTCTTTTTGAAGAGGCTGGAAATACAGTAGACACAATGTACACAGCAATCAAACACTTTGACGTCACGCACAATCCCTGTGTTTTTATCATCTGACACAGTTGTATTTTATTTTAAAATAACACTGAACGTAATATTCTTAATGGACCTGATCCAGCTTTTTAGAGCAGATCCACTGCTAAAGATGCATGTGCCCTGTTCAGAGGGCAATATTAGCAGGTGTGGGTTCCCGGAAAGAACGGCCCTATTTCAATAGGGCCGTTTTCTCCCAGCCAGTTTTGAACTGCCTCGATGAGGCATAGCAATAGATCCAAACTTTCGGTGCTCCAAAAGGTAAGGCAATAAACTACTCCAACCTTTCCAATAATTCTAACCCTAACCCATTCCATTACTCTAACCCTAACCCTCCCTTCCTTGCAGCCTGACCCTAACCCTCCCTTCCCCGCAGCCTAACCCTAACCCTCCCTTCCCTGCATTCTGACCCTAACCTTGCCTCCCCTGCAGCCTGACCCTAACCCTCCCTTCCTGCAGCCTAAGCCTGGAGAGATTTTTCTAAACTGAAGCTGTATTCGAAATGGGACATTCGAAAAGCAACTTTCGGATGTCCCTATTTCGGAAATCAGGCTTTCTTAGCAGGGACTGCAACCAAATATTAGCAACTCTGGATTGGTTGTACTGAGAATGAGTTGAAAGATGCAAAGGAATTTGTATAGGTAGAAAGGCTGAGGGTAATGCAGCAGCCTATACAAGTTAGCATGTTTCAATGTATCTTTTTTTATAATTCATTTAAATTTCTGTCCTTTAAAAGTTGACTTTCAAAATGATGGGTTTTTTTTGGGAACCGAATGTAGAGAAAATGATTGGTTCCATATATCATGCTTTGCATTCTTATATTTAAGATAGCTGCAATAACAAATTTCACCAGCGTTGCAAACTCAACCCAGTCTTTTTGACGGCAGTAATATGTTGGGATGAGTTTTAAATGTGCTGTGATTTGTTAGCACTGACTTGCATGCACAGTGCAAAAAAAAGCATCAGCAATGCAATAGAAATGATTTAAAGTGTGGGGTAATTTGGGCCCAACCTACATCCTGGAAAATTTGGAACCTTTCACAGTGATACAGCACGAAAATGAATAAAGAGAGAATAAAAATGAGTCACAAATAATGAATGAATAGTTCTCTGGTTGGAGAATGTGTGTATTTTATCTCACTATGTGCTCCATGCGTTTCATGGTATTATGGAAAATTTGTCAACACACAACGCATGGAAATTTTTTTATGCTATAAAGTGGTAAAAGATATCTGATGTTAGCACTACTATATGACACATGTTCATACCAAAATGACTGTGTTGTTCCTTCCATCCCAATCAGTACTTTTACAAAAGTCAGTGTGCCATTAAAAAATAAAGCATAAGGTATTTTAACATTATAATTTGCAAATGAAAATGACATTTGTGTAAGTGCTCAGTGCAAGTATGTACGATAAAAATAAATACAGCTATATTCAGTAATGACCGGAAGCTTGTAAAATAGGAAACCTATAACCCTTGTAAGGTAAATGTTTACTAATGCAGGGATTCTCCTATCATTTTCCTTCCTTGTTGTTTCCAGGTTTCGTGGAGGGCTGGATGTAGCACATGGTCAGACAGGAACAGAGTCTATATACACTGTATTCAGAGACAAGGAAATCATGTTTCATGTATCCACTAAGTTACCATTTACAGAAGGAGATACTCAGCAGGTGAATTCTCAGATGGCTTGTTACTGTCTCATATTGATTATGTTGTGTAACACTTATTGTTATATTTCCGCTTTTATTTTCTATGGTATAAATCATTAGCAGCTTATAGCATTTACAATATAGAATAATTCAGACACTTAAAGGTATTAAATTGCAGAAAATAATGAGTCAATGCTCCAGTCTACCCAATCATGCCCAGCATGACCTTCACTGACCTGACCTTGGCCTTTACTGACTTGTAATGTCATAGCCAGTCAGTAAATAGAAGCACAGGAAAACTATCATTGGCTATGCTATGAAGTCCAGGTCAATGCCACTTATTATGTGGCAGGGCAAATGCCTGTAGTTCAAAAAGAAGGCCAGTAACTAATTGACCCAGTGACTGTACCATTAAACTGGTAAAGAGTACTTAGAAGGAGGTGCTGGAAAGAACTATACTGTAGAGATGTTCATTACAGTACAGGTAATATTTTATCTTAAGGGGGAATACATTTTTAGAAGATAGAAGAATCAGACTGAAATTTTTCCTTGTTACAGTATAACGTACCGTAATTAGAATTAGTTACCTTAACGCTTAAAATATTACTACTACTACTAACAATAATAATAATAATATAAATATAATCTATTTTCTACTATAAATTATATGCAGATGCTGTAAACTTTTTCCACTAAAACATTTTGGCCCATGTAAGAAGTTGATAATATTAACTTCTTGAAAATACCCCTTAGTGTATATACAGTAACTTTCACAATGTACAGTAATAGTCCCTAGTACTACAAACAAAAATTATTACAAATTTCCAAAGATACATTAGGAAAGCTTGATCTTAAATAATAATGCATGGTAAAAACATGAATGCTAATGCTTGGCACATGTGTATGTGGATTGTGCTCTTTATCAACTAATTGGTAACTAGTGTTGAGTTGTTTTTTTAGGTGACTCAATGTCTATTATGTTTGCCAATGGCAGTGTGCTTTACTGTGTTATTTCTTTATCACCCATCTGCAATAAAACACCATATGTCGCCAGTATCAAAATTAAGAGCCGCCAAGAATTGTGCTGTAAACTTAACAATATTTCTGAAATCGAAAATGTTTCTCACAAAGTACAATTTGTGATCAGGGGTTAAAAAAAAGAAGATAAAAAAACCCAACAAAAATATTTTTTTTCCTACTGTTATAACTAAAAGGCTTTTAGTACCACAATAGCAGTGAGTAGATCAGGACAAGGCCACATTAGAGAGGTTTGATGCACACATACCATATGTATCATTAGCTGTTCATCACTTTGTACTGTTGAGCAGCATAAATACCTTAAATCTATGGGGTAAATTGATCCATTATGCCAAGCCATGCTGCAGAAACCACATGTAGTTATATCTATGCACTGCATGCTCATGTCTGTGCACAACACAAAGACAAAAATGTGCTGCGTATAAAACAGATGATAGTCTATTGTATTATTGTGTTTTATATGAAAACTGTCTCGCTACAGATAATGGACTGTTCTAGATTTAATAACGTTAGGGGACTTACACGTAAGTTCTTAACATGAAACCTGCGGATGTGCATACCAGATGTTACGCTACAGATCTCTTTGTGGCCCAAAAGGGGGCAGATTTAGCCATGCTAAGGAGGCATTGTGGGTGGCGTTAGGCATTTCCTACAGATCTGTACACGCTGCTTACACTGCCATAAGTCTGCCTTAACTAAAGTGTGCGGATCAGCGGTCCGTACAACTGCTGATCCACAAGAGTGTGAGATACCCCTCCCACACTGTACAATTACCATGCTTCCCCCCACCCACTTTAGCGGGCGGAGGGGAAGCACAGCCCATTTCCTTGTAACATCTAGCGTAACATCTAGAGGGCGCATGTGCCCTCCAGTCCAATTGGGCCACTTATGTACTTTGCGTGCATAAGTGGCCTAACATTATGAAATCTGGATTGGATCCATAGTCATGTTTTAGATTGTGTGTGTGTGTTGTGTGTCTGTGTGTTTGTATTCACACGCATGCACGGTTTCTGAAATATCTGGTGTGAAAGTGCTGTACCTTTCTAATTTGTGTGGTTATCTATATGAAGAAAATATCTTGTCATTATAGGAAACAAACATTTGTCACCAAGCAAAGTCTTAGAACATAGGCCCGTGTTCAGAGTACTGGACGTATAACTTATACGTCCGGTATTTAGCGATTTTTACTGCAGCGCATGCGTAGTAATTTTTTAACATAATCCAGGGTTGCCGACTTGCAGTTTTAGCAGGGTTGCTGACTTTTGCCAGCTTCCCTCCGGGAGATCTCAGAGGGAAGCTAGCGACGCATGCAGGGGGCAGGGCTTAATGACGCGATGTATGCAAATCATGTCATTAAGCCCCGCCCCCTGCATCATACTTAGCTGGTTTTAGCTGAAATAGGCATCAGGACGGGGCTTGATGGCGTCATCAAGTCGCTCCCTAGCCCTAGCAACACTAGTATACTAGTGTTGCTAGGCAAGGGGGGAGGACTGGAGGCTGTGGTTTCCATGAAACCACGGGCATCAAGTCCCTTGTGGGAGATTTGCCGACTCTCCCGGGATGCCAGGAGAACTGCCCAAATTTCGGGAGTCTCCCGGACATTCCGGGAGAGTCAGCAACCCTGACGTAATCTATGTATCTTTTTCTTACGTACACTGCGTATCTTTTTCTTACGTAATCTATGTATCTTTTTCTTATGTACATTGTATCTTTCAGACCGCATTTACGCAATCTACGTAAAAAAAATACATAGATTACGGTAAAAAATTACGCATGCGCAGTAGTAAAAATCGCTAAACACCAGATGTTTATGTTATACGTCCGATACTCTGAATATGGGCCATAATTATTAATATTCTTTGCAGCAATTAAAGGCCTTGACAAAAATACCATTAAAATGACTGGCCTGAGAATGATTTATTTCTAAGAGAGCACCAGCTTGTATATTCATATTTCATTCAGCTACATTTAATTATATGACCTAATTAATTGTAATAAAAGTACCACAACTAATTCACCACAGTAGAGGTCTCAATAGAGGAGAATGGAGGCATAGTATTAGCACTATCCAAAAAACAGCCTTATACTACTGTTACTTGAGGGTGACAACTCAAAACAAGACAGTAAAACTTATAAAAACAATACTCTGTTTTTATATGTTTTAATTGACCACAATGTCAGCTATATCATGAGCATAAGCTTTCAAACATCTATAGTCCATGCTCTCAGAATATACTATAGTACAGCTCAGATAAACTCGCCAGCACTAAAGTTCAGGTAGACCGTTGACGCTGTAAACATCAAGCTCACATACTACACCCAAATACAGTCACATAATAGTGAGATGAATCTGGATGGTAATTTGTACTGTTTACATAATCTGTAAAACTTTAAGTTTTTATATCCCAACGTCTTTTAAGAACATCTGTTATTCCTTTTTATCTTAAAAAATAACCAAAAACCAGCACAACCCAATCAAAATCAATGTAAAGGTAATAGAGACTGCACCTTTACCTTTATATGTCTATAGTAAGACTAGACTGCAGAGCACATATTAACATATACTGTATGATTATATGTTTTGAATATTCTTTTTGGACATTATCACTTTGTTTTTTCATCATGCTCCAATACTCTCAACATACTGGATTACACTGAATGCAAGACTCTATTGTTGTGCTGTGTTGTTACACTGATACAGTGTGGCATTTTTGTTTGGTGTGTCAATCACTTATTAAAGCCCCTTTTTCATGTTCACCTATAATATGGACTATGTGCTATGTTCATTGATTTTGAATGGGTTGATTGGTAATTTTTTAACCATTTTATGTATATACTTGACATTACCGTGCACCCCCATTTACTTGTGATGTACCATTTGCAACAGTGTGTGCGGCCCTGCCATTAACACGGTTTTTTAAATAAATAAATAAATAAAATATTATTATATGTTATTATTAATAATAATAATAATAATAATAATAATAATAGTCATAATAATACTATATTTATCCAAAGGCAATCAGATTTGTGGTTTTTACACCTCTTAGCCATCCCTACTAATTTCTTAAAGGCTTTTCATCACACGTATGATAACGCCATCTCAGGATTAGGCTGGCAATGTGTTCTAAAGGAGCTGCTGGAGGGATTGCTTCTGTACCCCAGTCTCTGTGTAACGTCAGAATTACCTGACATTTATTGTTCATGATCGGCAGCATGCTGCTAATAATATATGGTACTTTGTTGCCAGCTACATTGTGAGTATCATACAGTTGTTTCATTCATTTATACACCCTCAATCTCACAATCATCCATTCTATTGCAGTTACAGAGGAAAAGACACATTGGAAATGACATAGTGGCAATTGTGTTTCAAGAAGAGAACACACCTTTTGTCCCTGATATGATTGCATCAAACTTTCTGCATGCATATATTGTGGTACAAGTGGAGAACCCAGAGACGGATAACACCACGTACAAGGTATGGCAATACATGCTAGTAGTCTTGTTCAGTTAGGAATGTAGCATTGTAGAATTGCATGCACTCTTTCAAGGAGGTGAAAAAGTATAGTGATTGGTGGTTAAATTATTGTCTTTGGGGCAAAGCGTACATAAGAGAGTCATTATGTAAAGAACCTACCCACTAAAAGAGATGCTAAGTAATCAGAAAAGTAGTGGGTGACGTGTCTTCCTGTCACAAGCCTGGACAATCCACAGCTAGTGGCAGCCCTTCTGACATTTCCCAGAAGCCTAATGGAAAATCTGCCACAGATTATACAAATATCTAATGAATGAGCTTTACCTGTAGTGCAGTCTAGATCTGTAACCCAAGACTTTGCTGTGAGAGTGGTTTATTATTAGTTTTATTATTAACGTTTATTCATATGTCACCACAAAGGGTCCACAGAGCAGTACAGACTACACAGTATAAAAAATGTCTGTCAAACTGATGGGTTACAGAATGATAACAAACAAGATGGAGAAAACCCAAACAACTCAGATACCACTGAACTGAGGTTGAAACGGGAGGGGGGGGGGTTCAAAGCTCCCAACATTGAGAATATCAAAAAAGGGAATAAACCACACCCCACTTCACCCAGTTCCTCCCACAAATTACCATTTTTGGTCAAAACTCAGCCAATTTCATATAAAGCCATTCCCGCAGGCTGTAAATCTGGATAGTCCCGTCTAAAGAGGTCCCTCTTTCTAATTGGGAGGTGGAGTGCAGTGCTCATGAGAGCTTACCACCAATTTATTGGTCAGTGAATATATGTGTGTGTGTGTGTGTTCTCAATAGTGTCAGTAACACTGGCAATGAGCATGTCTTTTGTTCCCTTACCAAAATATGGTAAGAAAAAACTATGCAATAATTTGAAGGTGTAGGTCTGCCTAGTGCAGTGTAACACATAGCACTGGTTTGTACAGGGGTAAGGGAAGACTAATGAAGGACACAGATGTGATTGGTTGCTATGAGCTACAGCATGGTAAAAGTTTCTCTTGTCTTATAATAACCCCAGTGCTTCTGTCTGTAGCATTAAATACTGTTTTCCATTTAAATCATTACATTAGCCCTTTAGCTCTGAGGTCTTTGAGGATTAAGAGATTGTGACATTTATTCATCTCAACCTATGAATTAAGTTATCATTTCGAAAACAGTTAATCAACTCATTACATCAGATAAATGTATTCCTGTAATTAGTATGTTCTGAGTATATTTTATTGGGGCCTTTGATGATCCCATGGTCTGCTCATGCACTGTAGAAACCTGGGAAACAGCAGCATTTATCAGTATACATTATCTGTCCCTATGAATGCCAAGTGAAAGGAAGCTCTGACAGCAGGAGAAGGTGTTGGCACATAAGCTTTGCAGCAATAAAACAATAAAACCCAACTAGCAGGAGGAAACTCTACTTAGTTCTCCACAAATACATATCTGGGGCAGAGCTGTTTCAATAAATTGTCAGTTTATGTGCAGCGTTACAGAATGTGCTGTTTGCTGAGGCGTCCTTAAAAGAACAGATTGCCTTGTGTAGAGCTGTTAATTGTTTCCAAGAAGCAGCTGGCTTTATCCAGACAATATTCTAGTGCAAATATTATTTGAGGACAGGAACTTCCCCCATTGCGATGGTTTCTAGGCAGAGACGCACATAAGCCTATTAGAGGGAAGGCTTATTAGGTAGAATCGTTGCTTTATAAGGATAATGTGAAATGGGCCCTGGACAGAGTATAATGACATATGAATTGGAAAAGCATATGCCAAGCTTAATTTTATTGACCTGGTGATGATTTAAAGGATCACAGTAATACCGAACCACCAGCTGTCCCCACATGAATATATGAATGGTTGTGGACTTTAGCAAGGCATTTTCAATTAGAATTTTCTTATGTTATTTTTCAGCAAACCACAGAAGGTAATTTGCAGCTGAACTGTAAAAGCTGTGTACGAATGGGCAATAATATAGACCAAGTTATCACTGTACACTGTATGATGTGGTCTAAGTGCAAACTATTAACTTCTTACTGACTATGGGCTGGATCCAGACTTAAGTAAGTGCTTGACTTTAGTTACTCCAGAGCTAAACCATGTTGATTGCAGGGGAGTCATATTTCATCTGTTGCATACAGTATTAGAGTTGAGAGGTGATGTTTCCTATCCCAAGTCTAAATAACAGTGTGATAGTAAAGCTGGTCAGTATCTGTGTGCAGTAAGCAATTCAAAGATATATCCCTGCATGCAAAGAATACAATTAACTTAACTCCCCCTGCAATCAATATGGTTACTAATTTCAAGCACTTAGTTAAGTCTGGATGAGCCCTATGTCATGTGCACAAAATGGTCAGATCCAAACTAGGGTATTGGATCCCTCAGCAAAAGTTTTGGAGGGGGATGTCTAATTCTGCACTACACAATCCAGACATTCACATTGTAACCAATCAGGTTCCTTAGACCTTTCCTCTCCCTACCTCCCCCGCCCTCCCTGGCTAATCTAAATCCCTCCCACTTCTACCTAACCACTCCCCAAGGCAGCTTAAGGCCGCCTCTTTCTAACTAAACTACTCCGTGCAGTCTTTAAAGACAGCACAAAGGCAAACTACATACCTAACTGGTGCGTAGATTGCGTAAATGACCTACTACGCATCCATAGTAGGCCATTTTGGGAAATTCTGCACCTAAGAAGCAGAGGCTTCTTAGGTGTGAATGCAGGCCTTAAAGCCCTGACCTGCTTAACGATGTTCCCATACACACTGCTCTCTAGTTTCCTGTGGATGGTTTTACTGTTCGAATATCGTAATCTGCTCATGCTATATAAAAACCTGTTAATAAATAAATTATCTTTTGCTGCAAAGATATGGTCGCCCACAAGGTGGCGCTATGCAGAAATTTGAATAGGAATTGTCGCAGTGAAGATTGTGCATCAGTTCACACTGAAGTATTCTCCAGACATCGGGACATTGTTGACTGGATAAATTAGCTGCTAAAAATGAAATCACACGATGCAATGCAGGTTCTGACAGTTTTGCAGCTGGTAAGAACGTGGATTAGTCCGAAACCCATTATAAGGCTCCATGTTGCATTTTGACAGTGATGTACTTGAAATGTTAGAAAGCATGATGTCACCAAGAGGACACAAAGTTGCCACATCTGTAGACAGGTGGTCCAGTTACACAGCGCTTCACAATGACTTGAATACAAATAGGAATTATGAATAGATAAGCCAGGGATGCCAACTATTGAAACCCGGAGGGAAGCCATAGATGAATGCAAGGGGCAGGGTTTAATTATACAAATTGCGCCATTAAGCCCCGTCCCCTGTCAATCACCCGTGTGTTCTCTGGCGTTAAAGGGGATGGACGAACCCATCTCCCTGTTAAATACTGACTACAAGATCTTTACAAAAATTATGGCGGATAGGCTTAAAACAATTTTACCAGACATAATTCATGCAGATCAGACAGGGTTTATATGGGGAAGGCACTCGGTGGTTAATATTCGGAAGGTTTTGACGGTTATACAGTGCGCTGAGCGGTCCGGGGGGCTGGACCCTGCAATGGTCCTATCATTAGACACTGAAAAAGCCTTTGATATGGTTACCTGGGACCAACTGGTGGGGTCGTTGCGTGGGTTTGACTTCCCGGAAGAATTTGGACTATTGCTCCAAGCACTGTATATAAACCCTTATTCATGTGTCATGGCAAATGGAATTGTCTCGGATTCATTTTTTATCCAAAAAAGGAACACGTCAGGGGTGCCCATTATCCCCTCTGTTGTTTGCAATAGCAATAGAGCCGTTAGCAGTTGCTTTGAGAAATTTGCCAACTTATAAAGGGATAACAATTTACAATATTGAACTTAAACTTGCCATGTTTGCTGACGACTTGTTATTATTTATGTCGCAGCTGCATGAATCCATTCCAGCAGTCTTATCTCTTATTGACTTATTTGGATCTTTCTCAGGGTTTAAGGTAAACTTTGTCAAGTCTGAAGCCATGTTACTGACAGACCCAGTTTCACAAGACATCAAGGAACTAATCACTAGTAACTTTAGATTGACACATACCCAATTCCGGTATTTGGGAATACAAATTACCCCTACGACATATGCATTATATAAGGCCAATTACCAAGCTATACTTGAGTCCATTACACATACGTTACAACATTGGATGAACTTACCTTTGTCCATGATGGGTAGGATCGCAGTTGTCAAGGGGGTACTTTTCCCAAAGTTATCCTACCTTATACAAATGCTCCCTGTGTCACCAAGCATCAGAGATATAAAGAATTGTACTAAACTATTTTCCAAATTTATTTGGCATAACAAAAAGCCAAGAGTGGCAAGAGTTCGGTTGCAGTTGCCGAGAAAGGAGGGAGGTCTTGGATATCTGGACATTCGTAAATTTATTTATGGAGCACACTTCCGTTATTTGTCTGACTGGCTGCTTAATAAAAGAGTTTACACTAACCTCGAATTAGAGCAAGCCATGGCAGCGCCTTTCTCCCTAGGGGCCTTATTACACCTCCCTAAGAAAGAAATCCCAGATGAGATTTTAAATAATATTTTATTCCATGACTCACATGAGGCATGGATAGGTATCCATAAAACTATTAAAAGCGATCCCTTAAACACCAGGTACAATACTTTATGGGGCAACCCAGCTTTTATACCCAGTATGCAAAATGCCCTTTTTGAAACTTGGAAAGGCAAGGGCATCCGAGCAATTTGTGATGTCTTTGACCCTGGGGGTCAGTTGTACACTTTCGATGCCCTTAAGGAAAAATTTAGTCTATCCAACAGACATTTTTTTATGTATTTACAAGTACGTCACTTTGCTCAAACCGTTGTAACACATTTGCCCCAGGAGACCAGCCCAGTCGAAAAATTATTAGCCTATCTTAAGTCTCATCCCTTTCACATCAGGTATTTGTCTGAGATACTCCAGGAGGATGTTACCAAAGCATGGAGTGTTCCTATGAATGCGTGGAAAAGAGACGTCCCAGATCTTGAACTGCTGGAAGAGCCTTTCAAGCACTTTGAAACAGTTATGAGGGCCTTAACATCCTCGCAGTTACAGGAAATACATTTTAAAATTTTAAATAGAGCGTATATTTCCCAAGCCCAGCGTAAATATATGGCAGCAGATGAAACGGGGCAATGTCTAAAATGCCGTGCAGTTCAGGCCAACTTTTTCCATAATGTTTGGGAATGCGGGAAAATCCGCAAATTCTGGGATAAAGTTCTTCTATATATCAACTCTTTGTTTGGGCAGCAATTGCCTAAGAGCTCATTAGCTCTTTTATGGGCAAATTTCAAAGATTGGCTACCCAACCCAATAATTAAGGCTGGTATTCCTCTACTATCTGTCATTGTTACAGTGGCTAAAAGAATTATTTTGAAAAATTGGACCAAAAAGTCCCCCCCTTTTCTGAATGAGGTTAAAGATGCTTTGTTGGAACTGGTCTATCTGGATAGAAAAGCCACTTTACCTGACATAGAAGTAGGAGTGCAAAAATTTTACAACAAATGGGGCACATTCATTGAGTCTCTTCCAGATGAACAAACTAAACATATCATGAATCCCTTTGAATCAACAAAATGGTCCCTTATGAGAAATTTAGATGTACCAGTCTGAGGGATTGGGATACTTATCGTTGATGTTACAGTGGAGTGCTACTGTTATGTATGCCAGTGGGGGTACTATTGTATTTTTTATGTTGGATAAACATTTCCTCTAATCTTCAGAACCAAAGATGTACTTCTAATGATCCCGTCGACTCGTGGTCTTATAAATGAGCTCCGGGAGAACGGCTGATCTCCGCTTTTCGTATTGCAGCCGTCGCCGCGTCAGATTTCAAATGGGTTCCGGGGGAACAGCTGATAACTGTCTCTCGTGCTGCAGCCGCGGCTAAGAGTATTTGAATTTATTTCTGCTGACTGACTTTTCGAGTGGTGCGGTGCAGATCCTGAAGGTGAGCTTCTCAATATTATGCGCCTGGGTAAAATGGCAATCGCACAATATTAAAGGCTTCCAAATAATGGTGTGCAAAAAAGAACCAGCTGGCGTACACCTAGACGCGTTTCACCGTGTCCACTCACGATTTCTTCAGTAGGATTAATGGTTGTTGTGGAGTTTCTCTTATTTAAAGCCTGGGGCTTAATTAACTGATTATCACACCTGCAATAGAGGTTGGTCTGGGAGTTTTTTTCTCCTGTGCAAATCAATGAATAGTTTTATAGCAATACATTGTAGCAAACATCCGAAACTAATCCACAAAGAATATATAAACTTATTTATTTACATAAAAACATTAGTGTTGTGGTTGCTCAAAAAAAAAAAAAGGAAAGAAAAACAGGAAAAAAAAAGGAAAAAATGACAAAAAATATATACATATATATATCAAAAAGCAAATAGAAAACCAATTAAAGTTTTTTGAAAAAGAACATATCCTTATTTATATACAAGACCCGCATAATAGTCAAGATCAATATAGAATATCTCCAATTAATAAATGATCTAAAAAACATTGCCAATAATCAATAACAGACAATAGATGCAAGCCATAATAAACGACCCTATCTTATTTCAATGATATCATTAAACTTATACAGGGGAAGTGGATAAAGAGAGGAGGAGGATAGGTTCATACAAATTTCCCATGGTCAACTCAAATAACTTTGATCCAAAAGGCACACTAATCCAAAAGACACACTTATACCATTAATAATGTGAGGTGATGTGCATTTCTCATACGTTTTCTATTCTAGTGTATATACGTTCTCTAAACCATTAGCAGTATCAATTTACATATACTTAAATTTTTCTATACATGCATATGTATATATTCGCACCACTTCAGATGTGCAAATACGTATCAAGCAAGCATATATAATTACATATACAAAATAAATATGTGAATACAATTTATATTACATTTAGTGCTCTCAAGTGTTCAGGTAAAGTGAATCATTCTATACCAATATTTCCCTATTACATCTTTATTTCGGTTCTCTATTTCTTTTTAATTTTTAATTTCATATTTTCTTGTGTATATATTTTCATTATTTTTTATTTTTTATTCTAAAAAGTGTGTGGTCTCAAAAAAACCCAAGTGTATATACCACAATTTAATGGTGTAAAAACAAACATTTATATAGAACCATAGGTGACAATATGACTGAACCAATCCAATCTAATCTCCAAAATCAAAATCCACACATTCATTTAGGCCCCCTGGATACAGTGATTGTAACTCCTGTATCCAGAAGGCCTCCCTCCTTAAAAAAGCCTCAAAAACCGACCCCCCCCCCCACCCCAGCTGTAGGGGGAATAACCTCAATACCCACCAGGGACATAGAGAAAGTTTGATCCCCATGAGACTCTAGCCAATGATTGGCCATCCTATGCTGGCAATTCTTATTCAAAATATGTCTCCTATTCTCCATAAAACGGGTCTTCAGCATGCGGGTAGTACGACCAACATACTGAAGACCACACCTACAAGTTAGCAGGTACACTACAACTTGAGAGATTTATAAAGAATTTATAAAACAATTTATAAAAGACTTTATGGGGTAAAATATTTTAGTATGTGTAGACTGGAATTGGGTGGACTTAAAGGGGACCGAACCACAGGTGGTACATCTGGATGCCCCGCAACGGAAGCATCCATTCGGTTTACTATTGAGAAAATTCATTACGCTTGAGTTGGGTATAGCTCGCCGATTTGACCTCCTGGCTGTTTCACCGGGTTTGATGTCCAGGAAACTGGGGGCCAGAAAGCTCCCCAGGTTCCTAGCCCGCCTGAACACAACCATAGGTTTAGATGGGAGCACCAACTTAAGTAAAGGGTCTAATTTCAATATGTCAAAATTCTTCTTAAGAACCTTTACTATCCAACCTGCTGCAAAATTATACCCTGAGACAAAACACAGATTGGGCTTCTGTTTTTTATCGTTTCTTGAAACCTTATATTCAAGCAGGGTATCCCTTTCCATGGAGGAGACCTACGTCATTGCCTCCTCCAGTAAGGGTTCAGGATATTCTTTATCTCTGAATGAATTCAAAAGCAATTGAGCTTGAGACTTGAAGGAGTCCAGGGAGGAGCAGTTACGTCTGAGGCGACGAAGTTGCCCTTTGGGGATATTAGTCAACTATTTCTTTTTATGATTACTTTTAAAGCTAATATAATTATTAGCGTCAACTGGCTTAATGAAGGTACTGGTGGTGATCACGCCATCAAGTATTGAAATGGAAATATCCAAAAAATCAATATTTGAGGGGCTCTGGGTACAAGTGAAAGACAAATTAAAAGAATTTACATTGAGGGTAGATACAAAGTCGCTGACCGAATCCTCACAGCCGTCCCATATAAAAAACAAGTCGTCAATATAACGGCGATAGAGGACCAGGCGCACGCCCGCCCCGCCTCCCCAAACATGTTCCTCTTCAAAGAGTCCCATGTAGAGGTTCGCGAAGCTGGGCGCGAACCTGGTCCCCATCGCCGTACCTAAGATCTGTAAATAAAATTGATGAGCAAAAAGAAAATAATTATGACTTAAAATAAACTCAATCAACTGAAGGATGAAAGCCTGGTGTCTCCCAGAGAGCTCACCTCTCCTGGACAGATGTACATGTACAGCCTCCACTCCTTTATCATGTGGGATGTTGGAGTAGAGGGCTTGCACGTCACATGTAAAAAACCTATATGTTGGCTTCCATGCTACATCTGTCAGGAGTTGAAGCAGCTGAGTGGAATCCCGCAGGTGAGCTCTCTGGGAGACAGCATAACTTTAAAGAAATGAATCTACATAAAAAGAAAGATTCAACGTAAGGGAACCAATCCCAGAGATTATGGAGCGGCCTGGAGGACCGGCCAGCGACTTATGGATATTAGGGAGGTGGTAATAAATTGGGGTAATCGGATACTGAGGAAAAAGAAAATCAAAAGTGTTTTTATCTATCACTTGCTCCAACAAGGCTTGTTTCAAAATACCCTCAAGTTGTTTCTGATAAAGGGGGGTAGGGTTGGAGTCCAGTCGGGCATAGTACCTGGGGTCGCCCAGCTGTCTATTGGCCTCATCCAGGTATCTGTCCAAATCCTGAACTACCACCCCTCCTCCCTTATCTGCCTTTTTGATAATAATAGTTGGATCATCCACCAGCACCTTCAAAGCCTTCTGTTCCCCTTGAGAAAGATTTTGATTAAACTGATACTCCCTGGACTTCTTACGGCACAATGTTCTCAAATCTTGTAATGTGCTCTGATAAAAAGAGTCCACTATCCCATTTTTGTGTTGTAACGGGTAGAATCGAGATTTTTTCTTAAAGGTTGTGGGGTTTGTATGGGATGTTTGAGGGATACCGGGGACCAAAGACTTTTCTGACCCATTTTCGTCGAGAAAACTTTGTAAAGTCTCTATGGACTCGAGATCCTGCTCGTCTAGGCCATTAAGAAAGATTTCATTAGATTTCTCTATTTTGACTTTCTTATCTCGTGCAGCAAAAAATCGTTGTCTGCAGACTGATCTAACGAATTTATTTAATTCTAGGAAGAGCTCAAAAAAATTGGGCCCTGTGGACGGAGCAAAGTTAAGACCTTTCTTCAATAAGGATAGTTGGTCTGCTGTCAATATTTTAGAGGAGAGGTTGAAGACTCTTGAGGGATCAGATAAAGGGGGAACCGGAGAAATAGAGGATGTTATATCCTTTTTTGTTTTGATCTGTTGAAATCCAGTTCCTCCTCTGAGTCCTCTAGGTCCTCTGCTCTTCTTTTGTATGGGGATAGGTTGGAAAGGATCTGGAACCGGTTCTGGGGATTCAGATGTGGATAATTCAAATCCCGACCCTGACCCTTCTGCAAAGGGGGAGGGGGGGGGAGGGTTTGCCTTAGAGCTACCCTTATTTGAAGACAGAGTGTTCTCTTTTTCCGCCAAACTAGCATTTTTTTTCAATGATTGGTCTAGTATGGGGAACTTTTTTAATTGTTCCAATTCCCAAATCAGGTTCTTTATTTCCATTACTTTGATTATTATGTTTATTCCTATTTATTTTTATTTTATCACCATTTTTATTATTACTATTTTGTAGTTGAGAGGACTTATTGTTTGTATTTTTCCTTTTTCTTTATCAGGTCTACTCCTACTCCTATTATATCTATTATAACTATTATTCGTCCCGCGGCTTCTATATTGAGAAACACCCCCCAATTTATCCTTGGTGGTCCTTTCGAATTCCCTATATGTTCTCACTATATCATTATCATAATCTCCTTTGTCTCTGGTAAATTTTCCCTGTTTAGTCCCCGTTAAATCTCGTTCCACCTTTTCCAATTTTTTATGCATCACTTCCATTCTCCCCATTCTCGCACAGAAGCGTATGGCCGCTTAGCCCGCCCTCCTACCCTCATTTACCTACCTCCCCCCGCCCACCTGCACTAACCTTAACATTGGGACGCTGGAGGACGTCCCCTCCAGCGTCCCTACGGCACTGCTACGGACGCCCGATCCAGGATCGGGCGTTGCCATAGCAACGCCGGGCAACATCTGCCCGACGCATGCGCAGATTGGCTGAAAAGCCGATCTTATGCTTACGCCTGCCGTCCTTCTGGATCAGGCCCATGGGGTCATAATGAAAAAACTGAGAGCATTCACCAGTGGTTTTCCTTTAAACAAATATATGGAAATCATAAATATATAGAATGTCAGTGTTTCAATACTGAGACCATTAGAAATAATGTTTAAAATGAGGTCCGATGTTGAAATCTCCCAGACAGTGAGCAGTAGCATAGACCATCAGTGGACCAAATTCACCAAAATTTTCAGCCTTCTGGTTCCTGGTTTTGAAAAAGAAGTAAATTCAGGAAAATAAACTAAAAATGTTTCGATCACAAGTAACATTTCTCATTAAATCATGTGTTTTAATAACACTGAGACAATTGTATTTTAACATAAGTCACTAAATACATCAAGTGTACTGTTTTTAAACTTCTAGGTATTATGTCACCTATATGTAAATTAGATTGTTAAACCTTAACAAAATGGAACACTATAAAAGGAATTGTCAGCTATGGACTGTAACAATATTAAGTGTATAGGGTTTTAAATAATTATAATAATGCATCTCTAGCAAGAGGAAATCAATTATTTATTTTTACTTCAG
>WWET01000045.1:859501-872212 GCA_011038615.1 Limnodynastes dumerilii | reverse complement strand
CAGGGGGAGTGTTGGGGTAAGTGAACGCCGATACGCTGTGCTTTAGTAAGCACAGCGCATCGGCGTAGTTCAGGATCAGGCCCATATGGACGTGTAAGTCACCCAAAAACCGTCCTTGTGAGGGGAGTGTCATGGGCGCTGCCTTGCCACGTACGTGCGTATATTTGCGTCCTTTATACACACACATCTGTGAATACGGTCCCTTTGTGATTTGTATGAAAAACCGGTTAACATTTGATTGTTTACTTGGGGGCAACACCTTTCCTTATTAATAGTTTAGGTAAATCTTCCTGTTAGAAAGTGATTGTGTTTGCCATTATTGGAATCAGAATCCATATTAGTCATTCTCACCGAGCATACTCTAATTGCATTGACAGTTCTCCAGGTGTTTTTGGAGTTAAGTGCAGTGTTTTTGTGATTGTGTTTAGTGACACCATTTACATGTAAGGAGAGGTGACAGTAAGATGATAAAGTTGATTATCTTAAATATAACCCATGCATATTGTACTATACTTACTAATATTTTCATTGTGAGGAAAAATTGTTTTATGAAGTAGTTTTTTTGGTAATAATTTACCTAATAACCTAAATTAATCATTTGAAATGTGTCTTAGAATCAAGGGTCTAAGTAAGACTTATAACTTACACTTAATAAAAAGAATATAAAAGAATAAGAATGTTTTGTGTATTTTATAGGTCACCTACACTTGTACTGAATTATACTTTTAATCCTAGCTGGGTATTAATGAATTTAAGTAATAAGACATCTGTCTCTGTCTATGCATATAGAATATCAACCTTAATAATTTATTGTGAAAATAAAGCATGAAGTAATTGAGGTTAGAATTCTCAAAGTAAATGCACTCATAGTCAATATCTGATAAATATTTTAATAAAGACAATTTTAAGACTTTAAAGACTTAACTTTATATTAAAATACATATTTATTACCATCATTTTTAGGTTTAATGAAATAAAATAAAAAAAAAAACACTTTTTATCTATTAAATGTTTAAGTGCTGCGCATAAAGCAGATATTTGCACATGATTTTGTGATACTATTTAAAGTCTGCTAATGAAGTGTACTTGTTTTTACCTGTCTCTCTCTCTCTTTTGTTTTATCAATAGAGAGCAATCAGAGTGCGAAGTCATTCAATGGAAACCATGGTGGGAAGTCAGAAAAAGCACCAGTCAGGGGGCATCTCTGGAAGTCTAAGTGGAGGCATTGTACACACATGTGCTGAGATCACAAAAACCACATACTCTGTAAGCATGAGAATTGTTGTCATTGCATAGATAATGCTCCTGACGAGTCACTGACAAGCATTTCTTTGTGAGGCAGGCAGTGGTGTTGGCTTTGAAAGTGGATGGGATGCTTTTCTTACCAATAACAGTATTGTAACTGTGACTGGTAATTACATATTATTACCACAATTCATGCTGCTAGTTTGATTCTTATATATGGGAGGTTAGAAATGTATTTCCCCCTCTATGATATTAACAAATGGCTCATCTAAGATAGATTAGATTTTAATTTTGACAGATCCACAAAGATAGACTTGATTTTTTTTACATATATTCATAATGACAGCCTATAGCACTGCCCTGACCCCACTCCTTGGACATCAGTATACATAGTATCACTCTCTTGCCCTGACGTAGAGTTGTGTGCATGCAGTGGGTTTTACCATATGTCAGAGTTTTTTAACACTTCACATGGCCACAAAACAAGCTCATTCAAATGACAGATTGTTCTCATTCTGAACATATGCATCTTCATTGTCAGAGGGCATTACAGTGTTCTGGGGCTTGGGTCGTGCATACACAAGTTATGTGCAGTGCTGTTTTCCCTGGTTTTGGTGATATTCTGCTCTCTTTATTGTTACTTTATTTTTCAGAATGATCCCTGTGCATATTAATAGTCGTTGTGCTTTCAATCTCTAGCAATTGTGTTGGACAATCCCTTATATAGCTTTTAGTCAGTTTGCACCTGTCTATCCCTGGTGGAAGTATGTATACACATTACTGATATAGGCCAGCCTTTAATAATAAGTACAGGCAAATGCATATTTTTATCATTAAAAATTATAATAGAAATAATACATAATAATAATAATATGCTGTAGTTTCCACTTTGAAATAGAAACATAGAAAATGACGGCAGATAAGAGCCACGTGGCCCATCCAGTCTGCTCAGTTGTTTATTTAAAATTATACTGAACCTAGACCCTATTTACCCTCAATTTAGTTTGAGATTTAAGATATCATTATATTTATCCCAAGCATGTTTACACTGTTCTACTGTGTTAGCCTCAACCACCTCAGATGGGAGGTTATTCCACTTATCTATCACCCTTTCAGTGAAGTCATTTTTCCGCACATTTCCTCTGAATCTACCACCCTCCAGTTTATATTCATGCCCCTGTGTTCTACTACACCTCTTCCTTCTCTGCTCCAAGCTATACATGTTTAGTTCCTCTAGCCTTTCTTGGTGTGTTTTGTGACACAGGCCATGGACCATTTTAGTTGCTCTTCTTTGCACAGTCTCTAATGTATTTATGTCTTTCTGGAGATATGGCCTCCAGAACTGAACACAGTATTCTAGCTGAGGTCGTACCAACGATCTATAAAGGCGCATCACTACTTCTCTCTTTCTGCTACTAATTCCTCTCCCTATGTAACCAAGAATCTGACTTGCCTTTCTTATTGCTTTGTTTCATTGCTTGGCTACCTTTAAGTTACATTAAATAATGCGTATATTTGTAATCGTGCCCACTTCCCTTCATTTAAATGCCCCCCCCCCTTTCTATTTAAATTCCTAGCTGCGTATATTTCCGATCGACTTCCGTGAGTATCTACCTACGCCCGCGTGACAAGTCTGCTCGCATTTTTGCCATTAAACTGCAGTTGCCACATTCTTGACCATTCCTCCAGTCTACCTAGATCATCTCTCATTTTGTGTACCCCTCCTGGCGTGTCTGCCCTGTTACATATCTTTGTTTCAGCTCCAAAAAGGCATATTTTCCCCTCGATACCACAGGAAATATCACCTATAAAGATATTAAATAGCACCGGTCCAAGTACAGAACTCTGGGGTACGCCACTGGTTACCTTACCATCCTCAGAAGGGATTCCATTTACTACAACCCTCTGTTGTCTATCCTGTAACCAAGATCTTATCCATGCAACTATCTTTAAGTCCAATACCAAAGTAATATACATTACGTTATGTTATGTAAAAAATATGTACCTCTCTATGGGCTGGATCCTGACTTAAGAAGGAGCATGAAATTAAGAGAGGAAAGTTACTCCTGGGCTAAACCATGTTGATTGCGGGGGAGTCATATTTCATCTGTTGCAAACAGTATTAGAGTTGAGAGCTGGCAGTTCCCAGCCCAAGTCTAAATAACAGTGTGATAGTAAAGCTGGTCAGTATCTGTGTTCAGTAAGCATTTCAAAGATATATCCCTGCATGCAAAGAATACAATTAACTTGACTCCCCCTAAAATCAACATGATTTTGCCCAGGAGTAACTTTCCTCTCTTAATTTAAACCTCATTCTTAAGTCTGGATCCAGCCCTTTATCTTTATTGTCTTTAGTTAACTTTTCTTATATATCTTGTTTTCCAGCCTCCTGCTGTAGTAACTAAGACACAGTCTAAGAGTCCAATAAAGAGGAGATCTGGTCTCTTTCCTCGGCTACACACAGGAGAAACCCAACCCGATGGGCGGACACGATGGTAAATATCATCTAGTGCTTTAAAAATATACCAATTGAATTTACTATATGTCCTTAATGTTATTACGTTCATTAAGTTTGAGGTCAAGACAGGCATTGACTGTTAAATGTTAGTACACAGTATTGAATACACAATAAAGATTGGTGTTGGAAAGTAATCATACTTACTTATATTAAGTGAGTAGTAATTTGTCATTAGTGATGTCACATGTGCTTTCACATTACACAACATAAGTATAGACAGTATGAACTCAGTGACATCTGTTAGCTCTATAAGAATTTATTTATTATCAGGTTTTTATATAGCACCAGCAGATTACGCAGATTTACAATTTTAACAATCATTATAACAATACTGGGTAGTAACAGAAAGACTGGAGAGGTAAGAGGGCCCTGTCTGCAAGCTTACACTCTATAGGACATTGGAGATTGATACATAAGGGAAAGTTCTGTATGTCACACAAATGGACCAACTAGGTTGTATGGTAGAAATACTCAGGGCTCTGTATGATCCAGTAACACATCAGTGTTAGTAGCAGGACTAAAGGGAATTTTAGTATGAAAAAAAAAGTGTCCAAGTTTGTGTTAATCATGTGACAGAAAGGAAAACCGGATATTAAAGTATCGTCAAGTCTGGCGCGATGCAGTCCGCGGGGGGGATGCAGACTGGAACAAGGCTGGAGAGGCGCCGCTCCCCGCTATTGTGACAGGCAGCTCACAAAGGAGATTCCTGTATGAGCTGCTGTGGCAGTTGCATATAGCAGCTTATTGAAAAACTCCTTTCAGCTGCTCTATGTAACAGTCGCATCAGCTCATACAAGAACTTCCTGTATGGACAAGGAAGAAGACAGAGAGAGCACTGCGGAGAAAGAGGGACACAGCAAAGGTAAGGAAAGTAAAAGGATAGATGCTGCAGACACATGTTTGGGATACTGGGGGGCTCTAGAGACATAATGGGAATACTGATATGGCTGGAGAGACATGATAGGGATACTGGGGGATGGAGACACATGATGGGAATACTGGGGGGGCTGTAGACACATGATAGGGATACTGGGAGCTGTAGACACATGATTTGGATACTGGGGAAGCTGGAGACACATTATGGGGATACTGGGGGCTGCAGAGACATGATGGGGATACGAAGGGGCTGAAGAGACATGATGAGAATACTGGGAGCTGGAGACACATGATGGCAATACTGGGAGACTGGAGACACATGAAGAAGAATATTGAGAAATGGGAGACACCTTAAGGGGAATACTGGGAGACTGGAGACATGATGGGGATACTGGAAGACTGGAGACACATGAAAAAGAATATTGAGAAACTGGAGACACATTAGGGGGAATATTGGGAGGCTGGTCAGAAAGATGCAGTCTGTATTGTATGGCGGCCTGTATGGTATGGCGGTCACTAGGATAATGTCTGTATGGTATGGCTGTCATTAAGATATATAGTCTATATTGTGTGGCAGTGTTTAGGATAAAGTAGGAATTGTATGGCAGAGACTAGGATGCTGTCTGTATTGTATAGTAGTGACTATGATTTGCTTTCTTTAACTGTGGTTACAAAATTATGTTTTATGATGCTTACATGGATTCTATAATCTATTAACTATAATGTTAAATTGTTAAAAATCTGGGTGCAAATTTAGTTTGCAGGGGGCCACCAAACACCAAAGCACTGGCCATGGTTGTGGTAAATAGGGTATTTATTTATTATTATTATCGTTTATTTATAAGGCACCACAAGGTGTCCACAGCACCAAGCAAAATACAGTACAGACATACAGGGTAGGGATGCACAGCATAGTATATATTAAATTACAATATGACTATAAAAATATCACAAAAATACAATAAAGTGAAGCAAGCACAGACTGCAAGGAAAAATGTGAGGTGTCAAGCTTGGAAGATCAGGGAGCAGGGGATAGAGCGCAGTGAGAGGTTGAGAGGGAGCCACCAGGTGGGGATGGGGTAAAAGGGTAGCAGAAGAGGGTACGAAGTGAGGGGGGAGTGGTGGAGGAAGGAACAACACTAGGATGGAGGTCCCTGCTCACGTGAGCTAACACACTATGTGGGAGGGAAGGACTTACAGAAGACATAAGGAGAGGGAAGGAAGTGGACTGCTGGTGTGAGCTGAGGAGAGGTGGAAGGGAGAAGAGATAGATGAAGGATGCAGTGAGGATGTTAAGTAGAGGAGGGGTAGGCTAGCCTGAACAGGTTCGTTTTGAGTGAACTCTTGAAGACCTGCAATGTGGGGGAGAGTCTGACTGAAGAAGGGAGATCGTTGCAGTGCAGAGGTGCAGCACGGGAGAAGTCCTATATACGGGTGTGTGATGTGGTGATCAGTAAAGAGGTCAGACAGCGCTGGTTAGCATAACGGAGAAGGCGGGAAGGGGTGTGTATGTTGATGAAGAAAGAAAGGTAGGGAGCAGTGGATGACTTTATAGGTGAGTTTGGAGGAATACATAAGGCAGATGTGATGCAACCTAATACAGCTGTGTATTATAGAAACCCCGACTGAAGACACTAAAGACGCTATCCTGCTAATTATTGTGAATATATCCTGTAGAGGACCAGTTCCAGTCTATGCAAAATATGAAAATTTTGGTTGCAGCGAGCAGTAAATGCGCCTTTTGCTAGTACACAAACATATTCGCCTCACTTCCAGCACGGATCTGATTCTTTTGGGTCCGGACTTTCATAATAGAATTGCTTACGCAATGCATTCAACAGTAGGGTGGAATGCGGCGCTTGTGTACACTAGTGGGGGATATATATTCTAGTTTTAACGTAATGGCGTGTTAAGCTCCATATTTCCTATACAGACTTCTGTGCCATCCCCATTTGCAGATAAGGTAGGGTCCATGGGGTGTAAGCCTGTGACTAAGCAACCTATTTTTTTTTTACATTTTTAATCAATATAAAAATGAACCTATTATACTAAATTATACTGTATATTCATTATACACATCATTTTATGTTAAATGTATCACTTTTGTGATAAAACAAAACACTAAAGCCTAGAACATCTTGTGTCATCATACAAGTCTTTAATGCTTTGTATATACTCAATGTTGCTCTTTTCTTTGACATTTTTAAATGTTATAATCTTTAAAAAGTTAACGATAACAAAGATCAAAAGGTTCTTGTTCTTTCCCAAATCTCAATAGGCTACGCTTGTTATGATAAGAACATCAATACTATGTGAAGCCATTTAGGGCAATGTTTGAGTTCATAAAAATAATCCCTTAAAGAGAAACTGTATCTTAGTTAGAAGTCACTAGACGACATTTACAGATGTACAGATGAGCCCCTAGTGTGCATATGTGCTGTGATTAAAATATTGTGTGTTGTTGATATGCATTGTCCGTTTATCTGCCGGTCATGAATAGACTTATTACAGATGAGATGCACAATTCAAATTCAAATTGTGATTACATGAAAAATTTGATTTAGTTTATTAGAATTATTTATGTCATGGAAATCAAATGGGGAGAAAACATAGGATCACATTTATAGGAATGTCACTGGCTAGCAGATTCTAAGGGGCTCCCTATAAAGATTGGGTGGTTTTTGAACTATAAAAGGATAAAAATTTCAAGTCAGCTTATACTTTAAACTAAATGACTTTTATATCATCCTAGTATATTTGCCATGCATAAGCAGGATAGTATATATAGTCTGCAACAGGGATTATAAGTCACATATGGGACTATAAAGTGACATTGGTGAAGTGCCACCAAACTTATCCCTCTTGTATACTGAACTTAAGGGTTATTTGGAGGAGCCCTGTTTGATAAATTAGTGGCAGCTCACACCAGGAGCACAGGTGGATGCTACTCCATATACCATGACAGAAGCACTGGGAATTTTGTTAATGTGACATATGTATGGGCCATGTTTCTCTCTTATGTGTTTTACACCCTAGGAACTTTGCTGTTTGTTACTGTGTGTTTCACACAGGCTGTAAATTCATTTTGGCTTTGCTAAAACTGGATAAGGGTTCTGGGGTTGTGCATCAGAGAGAGCACAGGCTCCATTCACCAGGCCCATCTCAGGTCTTCAGGTGCAGACAGGCCAGGATTTTTTTTAATTCTTGGTTTACTTTCTTACCGACAAATAAAACTAGCTGCCGCTATTTGTACCGAAGCACTAGACTGGTTGCTGCATGGGAAAGTGTTGCCGTATACCCCAGGAGACTTCGGACCGTATTCAGAGATCCTTGTGGCGATCGGATCGCAATTATACACACGGCCGGTGCAGGCCAAACCCCCTCACAAGCATGACACTCCCCTATCTTGGCTGTGCTGTCGGAGACTTCCGCCGCCATAGACCACTTGTAACTTTCCAAGTGCATTCCCGTGCGTATGTGTCCTCCGTACGTGTGATTCATGATAGTCGTGCCCACTTTCCTTCATTTAAATGCCCTCCGCCCATTTTTATTTCAATTTTCCCGTGCGTATTTTTGCGTTGCATATCCATCCGCATGTACCAACGTGCGATTCACAGGTCCGTCTGTAAGGCATTTCCGTGCATATAGTCTACGTTAACTACGTAAATAAAGTTACTATGCATGCGCAGTTGGTCTGATCCTAAAAATACGCACGGAACTAGCCGTGAAATCGGATCTCTGAATACAGCTCTTCAACCCAAACATTATCTTGATCCAATACATATTCTACTATCATATATAGTGATAAATTCAGGGGCGGAACTACCATTGGTACAACAGGTGCAACGACACCGGGGCCCATGCTGATACAAGGGCCCACAGCCATCAGCATTGCACAGCCGAAGCTCCCCACCGGGCCCACAACTGGCTAGTTCCGCCTCTGGACAAATTCTTATGTTATACAGTATTATTCATTAAGTATTAATCATTTCTAGTGCTATGTATAAAAATCCTCTAAGTTATATTGTTAATTTAAGGGATAAACAAAGGAATAATAATAAATATAATCATTCTGGACCAACAGTCCAGCGTGGAAGCAGTGTGAAATCCCATGTAAGGGCAGTTATAATAAATTGGAATGTCAGTAATTTCATAAGTTCCAAGTACACCAAGAATCTCATATTATTATTGTTGTACACAACAGAACACTTTTTTGGGGGGTAAAATGTTAATCTCTAATAGTAATTAGCTACATGGGGCCTTATCCAGTGCTTGCCGGCGTTAAAACCCATAAGGTCGGGCTTCTGTAGCAGCAGCGTAGTAACGCTGGAGGGGGCGTCTCCCAGCGTTATTACGCTGCAGTTAGTGCAGGTAGGAGGGGGAGGAAGGGTAATGAGGCTGGGAGGGCAGCATTTGCGTTGCAACACCGCCGTCCCAGCGTATTAACACTTGCTTATGCCGGCTAAAGTTAGGGTAGCCTTCAGCCGGCGTGAGCGAGTGTTAATACGTTAGAACAAGGGGGAGTGCTGCGATGTTACGCTGAGCGTTAGACCACTAAGTGTAACATTGTAGCTCTGGATCAGGCCCATGGTGAGCTGTTTATCTGACTAGACTGAATATTCACAAATTATAGAGATAATTATGATGATGCCAGGAGTATTGGCATGTAGCTGTAATTGACATGATCCACCTTTTAATTGCTTCCTATCCTCACCCATGCTGTTATAGTAAAGTTATGAATTGATGATTATTTGTTTATTAACTCATTGTGTCATTATACAAACTCCTTTTTTCTTGTTTGAAGTGATAGCTTGTCCTCCATGCCGAAAATTCCAGACTGTGGACATTCATCACAGGATGTTAAATCAGAAACCTCATCAAATCCCAGTTCCCCGGAAATCTGCCCTAACAAAGAGAGGTAATGATGCTTTCTGGACTCAATGTATGACCTTGTAAGAGAAGAATTATGTGGCCAATCTGCCAATATTGTCTTGTTATCCTTCTTATGATGATTCATAGATTATAGTGACTGCAAAGACTAAGACTCACATAAAATGTACAAATATAAATTGTAATTTCTGCACAGAATTGCATTATCTCACATAAGTAATGGTAATACTGTTATCTACTGCTATCTACCGTAAGCTATATGGTTTGTACTGATACAATTACTTTAGTGTCCAGCATTAGAATGCCTTACAGTAAATGACTTGAGACAATAAGGAAATGTGGTTACAAGATTGTCGCCCTTATAAAAACATGGCATAGAGTGTTTTGTAGTCACAGATCATCATTGTTACTTGTGTGACCCCTTTCATAAAGTAAGCTGTAATTGCTGTGTTGTGAAAGTTATTACAATAGATGCTATGCAGATACAGAAACTGAGTATACAGAATTAATAGACTTTATAACTAAACAGAACAGGTTTCAAGACTTTTGTCAAAATCAATAGTTTTAAAATCTACCATTTTTCTCATTTTTCCTTGATTCTCTTTGTCTTCCAGACCGTACATTAAACTAAAAGAAAATGGCCGCTCCAATATTTCCCGTTCCTCGTCCAGTACGAGCAGTTTCAGCAGCACAGCTGGAGAGAGTGAGGCCATAGAGGAATATGAGAGCGTGGTGAGTATATAACACATTCTAACCAATAAACACATCTCAAGAGTAGTCATAACTTTCTGCTCATGCAATGTAAAGAGTCAAAAGAGCAGCCACACAGCACTTGGCATTTGATTCATCAGGACAGGACAGAAGATAAAGTTGCATTGACAGAAATTTACACATGTTAATGCAAATGAAGGTAAATTACTGGTATCTGCAGTCTGCACCTGTCGCAGTCTTGGAAGGTAACATAGGGCTGGATCCAGACTTCTCCGAGCTCCATAGAGATCCGATGATGAGTCCCCGCTGCATCCATCCTTCTGTGTGTATGAGGGAAACCACTCCCCTCACACGGATTTCGATCCATAACCTTACCTTTACGTGTTCTGTGTCGTCCTCACTTAAAATGAGGATAGAATGGAAGTCTGAATAGGGCATAAGGGCTAAATCAGCCCTAGGTTTGTGTGACATACACTATTATTTTATTGAACTTTTCATTCTCTAGTAAAAGCAATGCATTTACTAAAAGGCTGCAGATCACACAGACACAATCCATGTTGTTGTGGAGAATTGTGTATAAAGGAACGGATTCACACAAGCGTGTGATCCATATATCCACACATACTTCTCCTGTCCCCTCCCCCAAGCTACGAGTGCCATAGACAACCTTAACTAACCATGCATATTTTCCCTGTTAAGTAAGGAGTAGTACACATGGGGAATGACCAGAACTCCCTCCCAGCCTAATCTACACCCCTGCCCTCATCCACGTCCCATGGAGGATGATCTAGCATGCCTCCTCTTTCTTAAGAAACTAGGCGACATAGATAGCTTAGTCGTGCTGACTACGCATGTGCAGACCAAAAAAATGGCAAAATATGCACCTAAGAATCCTCAGTTTCTTAGGTGTGAATCTGGTCCAAAGTGTTCATAGCATTTACTGAAATCAGATTCTTATTCTGTATTATGACAATAGGATGTTGTAAATATTTCAAAGCCTACTACTGTATTTTTGGCAAATGAAGGGAAAAAGCTTTTAGGGATGTCCAAAATATGTGGACCATAAATCGCAGGATACACTTTATTTTAAATGCAGGATGGACATAGATAAGTTTTTTCCACAGGTTGAGTCACAACCAGTATTTAAGAGAGATTTTATAAAGCCAAGTCTCCTGGAGATGTAGGTCTCACAACACTCCTGCCATCTGAAGCCATATAGGCCCTGATCCACGTGTGAGCTCAAATGTTAGCGCATCCTGCGTGATTTAATGGATAGTTTGGTACATTTATCCCACATGTGCAAGTAAACAGGACATCTGGATGGGAAGTAAATAACGCACATGGCATCCTGGCACAGAGCAGCAAACTCTCTCCTGCTACATCTCCAAACGCTCTGCAGGTGCAGGGTTACTGTACGCAAAAACAAACCAAAACACACAATAAAAGAGATTCCATATCTGTTTAATGTCATTTTGCTGGACAACAATCATGCTGACGGGTAGTAAAATAGCTTCTGAATGAGTTGCCCCCCTGACTTGTGCTGCAGTCGGTGGAAATTTTGTAATGTAAAGAAACCTTCATTATGTCTGTGTTCTGAACAGGATCATGTGCACTTGCTTTGGCTCTCCTTACTGCACATGTCCCTCAGAGCGCAAGCACCGGGGGTTGTGCTGTGATCTGAATGGGACGTCCCTGCGTGCTTATCAGTTCTGTGTTCAATTTAAAGAGATTGGATTTCAGAGTACTGGATCTGTGGGGATCCACAATGGCAGTTCCACTAGCCACACATCAGTGCAGTCTCTCTGCTAAGCACTTCTCTCACATACACTGACTCTGGACAGCCAAGGCCTCATCCTAGTGTTGAAAGTGTCATTTTACTTAAGTCTGAATCGAGCTGAATGAAAAAATATATAAAATGCATTGGCAGAATGGATGGGGCAGTGTCTCTTGTCTGCCATATTCTTTTTCTATGTATTGGTTGTATGCCCACGTGCAGAATGGAAAATTAGATGCAATCCAATACAAATGAACGTACACAAGGTTAAAATCTAAAATCTGGTCTCTTTTTTTTTTTCCCTTATGAAGCCAAATTATCCCTGTATGCTGTATTTGTGTAGATAAATGTGTGGAAGCTCCCATGACATTGGATAATTCCGTACATTGGGCTGGATCCAGACCTTGTTAAGTGCATGAACTTAGTTACTCCTGGGCTAAACCATGTTGATTTCAGGGGAGTCATATTTCATCTGCTGCAAACAGTATTAGAGTTGAGAGGTGATGTTTCCTATCCCAAGTCTAAATAACAGTGTGATAGTAAAGCTGGTCAGTATCTGTGTGCAGTAAGCAATTCAAAGATATATCCCTGCATGCAAAGAACACTATTAACTTGACTCCCCCTGAAATCAACATGGTTTAGCCCAGGTGTAACTAAGTTCATGCACTTAACAAGGTCTGGATCCAGCCCAATATCT
>WWET01000045.1:843862-857213 GCA_011038615.1 Limnodynastes dumerilii | reverse complement strand
ACACTGCACACATTACACTTAGATTAGGAGAGATGACCATCGGAGGTAAGTGCACACATTTAGGGAACATTGTTAGTTGGGGAATATTTATTTTTTACATGCATACTTTATTAAATGATGTAAAGGGTTAATGTATGTTTTGTGCTTAGTGTTTTGTTTTTTCACACACCATGCAGCGCTGCATGGTTAGAAGTCTTACCATGTTGTGCTGATAGAACTACAAGGGTCAGCTTTGCTGATCCTTGTAGTTCGATCAGTACAGCATGTCTTTTACACAGACAAAAGCACGTCTGTTATATGGACATGTGTTTTTGTCAGTCCCGAAAGAAAATCACAATAGAATCGCACCTCTCAGGCTGCGATTTTATTTTTGGTGATTTCTAGGCGATTTCACCGCGATTCTGTGAAATAGTCCTTAATAAATAGCAAAAAGTTTAATGAATATGGTTTGGCGATTTTTTAGCCCCAAATCACACGATTTAGGCAAAATCGAGTTTAATGAATGAGACCCTTACAGTTGCAATTGCACAAAAGGGGGTTTCTACCAAGAACTAGTCATTTTTTTGTTTTGTTTTTTAATAAAAAAAAAAATCAGAAGACAAATAATAAGTTTTAAGTTTGAAAGGTAACTTTAAGAGTCTACTGATTTTCCAAACTAATATTTCCTGAAAAGTCTGTGCTGCTGTAATTTGTAATGCAGACATATCTGTTTACTCTGTAAACGCTTCAATAGTTTTGCAGTTCACTGTATATTAAAATATTGTTTATGGTTTAGAGGGTTTAAAAACAGTAAGATTGCTTCCCTGCTTTTTCATTTTGTTCTATCTTCCCTCTTCACTAATATAAGAAAATCAGTAAATAAAGTACCCAATCCTGTGCTGATCATGTTTCCTTCTCGCAGATATAAAGAGTAGAAATTCCCCAAGATCCAACCTCAAATTTCGTTTTGATAAACTCAGCCAGTCAAGTTCCGGCTCAAGTACAGTAAGTAGCTTTGCCTGCAGGTGACAGCCATAGAGAACATGGAAAAGGTATACTAATATGCTATATAGGCTAAGCTGCGGAAAGATACTATGGGATGGGTAAATTAATATGCTATTTAGGCTAAGCTGTGGAAAGATACTATGGGATGGGTAAATTAATATGTTATATAGGATGAGATGTGGAAAGATAGTATGGGACAGGTAAATTAATATGTTATATAGGATGAGATGCGGAAAGATAGTATGGGACAGGTAAATTAATATGTTATATAGGATGAGCTGTGGAAAGATAGTATGGGACAGGTAAATTAATATGTTATATAGGATGAGCTGTGGAAAGATAGTATGGGACAGGTAAATTAATATGTTATATAGGATGAGCTGTGGAAAGATAGTATGGGACAGGTAAATTAATATGTTTATATAGGATGACAGTGGAAAGATAGTATGGGACAGGTAAATTAATATGTTATATAGGATGACAGTGGAAAGATAGTATGGGACAGGTAAATTAATATGTTATATAGGATGACCTGTGGAAATAGAGCATGGGACAGGCGGGACAGGCAGAGCCGGCCTTAGCCTATCTGGTGCCCTAGGCAAAATTTTGGCTGGTGCCCCCTAGCAGAAAATCCTTAACTTTACAACTTTGCCACAATGATGTAAAAGAGGTATAATTTTTATTATTATTGCTTATTTATATAGTGCCACAAATTATCCGCAGCACTTTACATTTAGATATTTACATCAGTTCCTGCCCCTATAGGAGCTTCATATTAAAGTCCCTAACACATACATACATTAGTATTTATTTAGTCAGCAGCCAATTAACCTACCGGTACGTTTTTGCCCCATCTAATACTATATCTACTGACTTCTCAATACAATAAAAAGATCTATAGTGACCACAATCCAATACAGAGGACATTCTAGTGCCTAAAACCCACCAGAGAGACTTTTTTTTTTTTTGTTTTTTTGCAGCCTTAATTAAAGGTTTGTTTTGCTCTTTGTGTGTCCATATAGTTTTTCTGCCCCCTGTTTGTTTACATCTATTAATTCTGCCCCTTGTGTGCCCATCTAGTCTTTGTGCCCCCTCCGTGTCCATCCATTGTTTCTGCCCCTTTTTTGTATCCATCCATTGTTTGTGCCACTCTCGGCATCCATCCATTGTTTCTGCCCCCTCCTTATGTCCATCCATTGTTTCTGCCCCCTCCTAATGTCCTTTCATTGTTTCTGCCCCCTCCTTATGTCCATCCATTGTTTCTGCCCCCTCCTTATGTCCATCCATTGTTTCTGTCCCCTCCTTAGGTCCATCCGTTGTTTCTGCCTCCTCTTTGTGCCCATACAGCCTTTTTGCCCCTCCTTATGTCCATCCAGTGTTTCTGCCCCCTTTTTGTGTCAATCCATTGTTTGTGCCCCTCTCTGTATCCATCCATAGTTTCTGCCCCCTCTTGTATACATCCATTGTTTTTGCCCCCTCTTGTATACATCCATTGTTTCTGCCCTCTCTTTGTGTGCCTATCTGGTGTTTTTGCCCCCTTCTTGTAGCAATCCTTTGTTTCTGCCTCCTCTTTCTGTAACGCTATCTATCCTTTGTGATCCTTTGCCAATTTATTAAAATATTTCTATATACAAAATTCTTACCTGTGTCACCCTTCATTGTTTACTCTCCTCCGCGGTGCGTTCTCTCAGCAGTAAAGACACTGGCATGACAGTCATGTCAGCATCATGTAGATTTTAGGCAAGCCGCACAGAACTGTGGTGCCAGCAGTCCCTGGGTAAGAAGGGGTGGAGGCGGAGACTCTGACAGCAGATCCTTAGCTCCTCAGCCATCACCGCTACTTCCAACCCACTTACTGCAGTAAATGTCTGGGCTGTCCAATTTTAGAGATGGACAGCCCAGAGTTTGTTTCACTCCCCTGACCAAACGCCGCCCAACGTGACTCGCCTATGTCACCTATGGCTAGGGCTGGTCCTGGGGACAGGCATAATAATATGTTATATAGGATGAGCTGTGGATAGAGAACGTAGGACAGGTATACTAGTATGTTATATAGCCTGGGCTGCCAATAGAGAGTGTAAATCTATAGAGGATGGACTGTGAAAAGATTTAAAAGCAAATCGTGCTTTAAAGTCTTGCTGTTTAGGTGACAATTTATAATCTGTGGAACATTGTCCACCTTCTACTAGCAACTGCTTCACATTTCATTAAAGGACTGTTCTTATTCCATATTCCTATCCCACTGTTACTTGTTTGAAGCCACCAATTCAAAGTGGCTTTAATCATGGCATCTATTGTACATCTGTGCTGGCAACTGACAAACGGACAAGGTTAGCAGTTTATTCAAACAGGTGACTGCAGGACAATAATACAGAATGTGATGGAGTGTGGTCAGTTCCTGATCATGAGAATAGGACTTTACCTGATGGTATTAAGGATTTACATAACTTTAACAATTCTTAAATAAATATACAACAATTCGCTCTAATCTCTCTTTAACATTCACAATATTGAACCGGATGAAGATTTCTGGATCCGGCCCAGTAACATAACATATTATCATATGGTTTTTTTGCTTGCATGACAGCGACAATATAAGCCATCTAATAGAGCTTTTCAACACATATTAATGCTTCATGTTCATGAATTCCACTATTATCATCTCTTATGACGATGCTAACTAATATTCAGATCTACAGCAAAGCAAACGGGAGCTAACTTTTAGAATATCAACACTCATCCCAACTCTAATTATTAACTAGCATGGCTAGCTGCAAATTATCCAGCGTCACCTGGGTCAGAGACTGACATGTCAAGTATGTTTGACTTCAAAGATTGTAAATGCTGAGAACATTAAAATACCCTTTTCAGAAGTAATTCATGTGCACTGTATAAAAAATGTATTGAAAAAAGTAGAAATTGATATTTATTTAATTGAAAAAATTAAGCCTGGATTGTTCATTGTGCTCACAAGAAGTAACAATCTAAAATATAGAGGGGCTAGTGAGACGCCTCATAATGGCTAAACCCTGCTGACATGAGTCACGTCATGGAGTGTATTGAAATATGTTTTGGGCATTGTGTTTACATAGAAAATGTGGCTAACCCGTACTTACTGCTTCAGGTAAATAGGTAAATACTTTGTAACATGAGACACATAACATTATATTACATGTCTGCTTGTCTCAGATTGTAACTGCATTTTAATACATCTAAATACTATTTACAAACTGCAAAATAAAGCGGATTTCTTAAATCAGGTTTATAGGTTTTTCATGTTTTTGGACACACATGGGGGGTGGTCTGTTTACCAAAACGTATAAAGAATAAAAGTGGGGATGTTGTCCATAGAAACCAGTGAGACTATAGCTGTCATTTACCTAGTACATTCAGACGATAGCCGGAATCTGACTGGTTGCTATGGGCAAAATCATTACTTGTAAAACGTGTTTTCTTCCCTCCTCATGCCAAAAAGCTGCACGTGTGGCACCTCATAGGAGAATCAGAGCTGCACTCATTCTATTACTATGCTCCACATTGTCAGGGGGCATAGAAACGTAGAATGAGCCACTTGGTCCATCTCCAGTCTGCCCAATTTGTGTCTGTTTAAACCATTTTAATCCTCAGTTTAGTTTGTTTTAGGATCTCTTGATATTTTCTCCAAGCATGTTTACATTGTTCTACTATGTTAGCCTTTGCCACCTCAGATGAGAGGCTATTCCACGTATTGACTACCCTTTTAGTGAAATTTTCTTCACAATTCCTCTAAAACTAACACCCTTGTGGCCACCCTCCTGTACCTGATTAGACCACTTGATATACGTGAAAGCTGTTATCATGTCCCCCCCTCTCTCTCATCTGCTCCAAGCTATACGTTTATTTCCTCTAGACTTGGTATGTTTGTGACCATTTTAGTTGCTCTTCTTTGCACTGTCTCAAATGTATTTATGTCCTCTTGGAAATGTGGGCCTGGATCCAGATTTTAGTGAGCACTGCACTTGTAACTCCTCCTCCACAGTGGATCTTATATGCTGTAGTACACCTTCCTCGCATGTACGACACTTCCATTCTCTTAACCCTACATTAACTTTTACATAGCCCCCTGCATAAAATATGGCTAGTGCATAATGAAGAATCTTAAATAGGTGCTTGACCAAGCCTTACTGTACGATCTAAATACCTCCCCCCATCCACCATGTGTACACAGCGGGTTACCATGCCATGTCGCCAGAAAGGCGGAATCCAGAATTGCGCATTACAATACGTAACCATCATATGCACGCATGACCAAAATGCTTGCACTGAGTACTTACATATTCAACAATGCCTAAAGAAGCAGCTTTGCGTAATTCTGAATCCAGGCCATTGTGTCAAGAACTGAACATAGTATTACAGGTGAAGCCATACCGATGATCTATTAAGCGCCATTACTACTGCTCTCTTTCTGCTACTAATTCCTCTCCCTATGCAACCATGCATCTGATTTGCCTTTCTCATTGCTTTGTTACATTGCTTGGCTACCTTTACTACTAGTAGTTTCTATAGTAATGCCGTTAATACTATATTGAGATTTTGGGATTTTCAATCCCAAATTTATGTTTTGCATTATGTTCTTCTAAGAATATACTGTGTTTTAGAATGATTTCTATACAGAATCTGACTACCAATGATCAATTCTACACTGACAACTGTTCCTTTTGTTTTGCAGTGAGTTGAAGCCCCATTGAAGAGGAACTACCAATGTTTAAACTGTCCTGTGAGGGTATATTCCCTCCACGTATAGTTACTGCCACAATGCATTCATGGAATGTTTGATTCCCAAGCTGTTCCCCACGAATCAAAGAACGAACTACAATCTTAGTGCACTCCCTGTGTCCTGTGACACTTGTCTTGTGAACGGAGTTTATCTAATGGCTGATCTTGTCTCATCGTGGAAATAACTCTTTATTTTACTGTCAAAAGAAAAAAAAACTTTATTATTATTATTTTTTTTTCTTTTTTAAATCTGAGACATCGTACGATATTTCTACTCAACAGCACCTGATCACTGAGTGCCACGTTTTATGACTGAACCTTACCACAGTTCTGGTGGTGCTTTACATTTCATACAGTGATATTACCAAATGCTGCTGATTCCTCCACCCAGAGCACAGCTGGATCTTCCCATGCCACACACACAATCTCTCTCATGACTGCCGTCTTATCATGCCATTTGACATTCGAAAGTCAATTAATTCACTTGCAACATGGCTGCATGTTTGGCATTTATGCAATGCATATACACAAATGCATCTGAATGTTGAACAGCTTTGTGATATAATACCCAGCACCATGGTCCCTAGTTCATAGTAATCTGCCCCCAAATCTCATGAAGGTATCAGAAAGCAATGCGGTAATCATGGCCTGTTCATAGATCGGTAACTTCAATATATGTTGCCTCATCCGTATTTCCTTAAATGTGTAATAATTCATTGAGGGTTGGATAATAACCAAGTCAAAAGCTTGCTATATCATTTCTGACTTGCATGTTATAACAGCAAGATGATTGACAGACAGGTCAGGGTGGTATATGGGGAAGACATTAAGAGCATATGGTACAGCACTTTCTCTACCTCTACAAGATGTATTAGTTGTAGTTAAGTCTAGATGCACCATCAGCATAGAAGTCTATTTATGATAATCAGCCATTGATGATTAAAACTCATATAAACATAGTAGCTATTATTTAATCTATAAAGAAGAAAAGTAACAAAACGATATTAATGGACCGGATTTACAGATACTTATTTACTATATGCGCGTTTTTACGCTCACATGTAGCAAGGCAACACCCATGACACTCCTCTCGGCCAGACGGGTTTTCGGTGACTTCCGCCTCCATAATGCACCCCTAACTCTTAGTGTGTACTTACGTGCGTATGTTACTTATGTACGTGTGTATTTATCTAACCGCGCCCATTTAAATGCTTCCCCCCGCCCACTTTCACGTAACTTCAACCGTACCACACCCCTCCGTATGCATGTCTCTAAGTGCGGTTCACAAGTCCGTGCCTAAAGTACTCAAATGCGTATATACTACGGAAGTTGCGTGGAAAAAGTTACTATGCATAGTTAACCCGCTCCTAAAGATACGCACGCAATCCACCGTAAAACGTATGCGTGAATACAGTCCAATATTATTAAAAGTACAGACATCTGAAAGAGTTTTGCTTGTAAAAATAATTCCACTAATTTACAACGGAGCTGTGGGTGTTGTTTCTAAGCCCATATTAAATCCTGATTTCTGCTTACCTGGAGTGTTCCATTGTGGTAAACTACAGAGGTCCCCATCAATTGATCTGTGCACTTATGGTGCCTTGGTGTTAATGTTTTTCATGCAAGGACTTAGGGAAACCCTGTAGATAAGGTGAATGGCACCTACCAGGTATGCAAAAGCCTATTATATCTTACAGTGTATGTTTTAGAAGTTATACTTTAACTTGACGGGGGAGGGGCCTATTCTTTCCAGTGGTGAAGTTTATGCCAGTTAATTTAGATATTTGAATTACATGCATGCCTTACACTATAAATATTCCTGTCACTCTGCAGACCTTATCCCTGGCTTTACATTTGTTTCCCCTCTATATCTTTCACTGCCCTTTGCTTTTATAGTTTCATTGTTCACTGTTCTATAAATAGACCTCTGGTTTCCCTACCCAGTGCAGGCAACGGCAGCAAAGGCTATTTATAATGACCAGTTTCAGCAACTATGACACTCAGATTGAAGTAGAATGTCCTGTCACTGCAGGAAACAGGTGTTTAGCACGAGCAAATGACTAAATAGTAATGCACTTTTTCACTACCATGGAATGCAGTGAATTTTTTATTTGACCCTTATGGAAAATGAGCTGCTAATGGTTATGAAATAATTTTTCTTTTTTAGAACTTCAGTAATATGGTACTAGAGAGACTACAAGCTCCTAAGCTGACAGTCAGTCTGTTTTGTAGCTCTTCTGAAGAAGACAGGTTCTACCATGTTCTCCTACACTGTGACTCACTGTTCTTTTCTGGTACTAAATTATTTAGGATTAATCTCTAAACATGGATAATATAACCCATTAGTATTAAATGATAAAAGTCACTGCTGGAGTCTAATACACATACATCTTGCTGCTCTGATAGTACTCATTAGCAACACAATTCCATTTATAAAACAAAGTTAATCACTTGCAACAAACAAGGAGATCCCGGACATTTTGTTGTTGTTGTGTGCCCTCTGCTGGTGATGGGAAGAAGTGAAGGACTAGAAAACATAATTTATGTTACTCTTCTTACCATGCACAAGTGATTTTAATATATTTTCACCCTCCTGTACGTGTTTATTATAAGGTATAGTGCATAGCCTACTGTAAATATCTGTCAAATTCTTAAAAACCTGTTTTTATATAGAAGGTCTTAGTTTCTTATAACTATATCTACAAAGGCAACTCGTGTGCGGCACTATAGATGTTGTGAAACTACAGCATTTTCCAGTAGCAGAAGCAGAGCTTATACCTGGCAAAGCATGATGGGACATGTAGTTCACAATCCCTGGAGTGCCAAAGGTTGTCTATGCCTGATCTATATGATTTATAGTAATACATCAGTCCTTATGAGCATCTATTGTCAGGTGGCTCCATCTGTATAAAGATTTATATGTATATTATGATCATTATTGTTTATTTATGCAGCACCACAAGAATTATGCAGTCATGGGACCAAATGGTTTAACAAGACAAGTGTGATCCAATATAATATCATGTCATATGTAACATTTAAAGCAGTAGGCAAGACACGTCATCTGTTCTATCCTTCATTTGTTCTACATTGGATATACTGTATTTATTTTATGTCTAGTTAAAGGTACATGTAATGGCTCTCATCATTTGTTTTATTACAGCACATCCTAAAATGGTTATCTAATTTAGCTGGCATGAAGCAGTATATCTGTGATAAGTTTGTTTAGACTTACAAGGCATAACACACTGTATTAATTTACTATAAAAGCCCACACCAAAGACTTAAGCCCTATATTTATATAGATTTATATGGACAGTGACACAATTATATATTGCTTCACACATTGTTATTAGTGCCAGGAAGTTACACACACGCACAGACACACACGATCTTGAAAGTGAGTTCTCTGCAGGTTCTCCCTTTGTGTGGCGTTATATAAAGGATAACCATGATAATAATAATTGGCTCTGAAAATGGAAAATTATATGCCCCGTAAAATCTACATTTATTTTACAAGGACAGTCACATGAATTAATTGCAAGTGTTTGGTAACTAATTTAGTCTAAGTGTGAAGAAGGAGAATAGCATATTTACCAAGAAGAAGGGGACATGTTGAAGAGCCCGTATAATAATAATAATAATAATAATAACGGACCAACAGTAGATTTTCTGTTCTATACTAAACTGGTGACAAATCTTGATAGGACTGATTCGGAGTCTAAGAATAAGGGCATAACAGGTGCAGATGTAGACCTGAGTAAAACCAGGTTGCTAGGGAAGGCAAATTTAAACTGTGAAACAGAATTAGAGATGAGAGGTGAAGTTTCCTAGTTTAAGTCTAAGTTAGAGATTAAACATAAAGCTATACTAAGCTATGTGCAGAGTTTTTTCCCTGCATGTAAAATGAAATATCATTGCACCCCTCACATTGCAACATGTTTAGGTCTATACTTGTGCCTGTTTTTCCCCTACTCCCAAACTCTGGATCAGTCCTGTAATGCCCTGGACAAACTGGACTCTGAAACTTGAACTGCACTGTCCAGCTCTGGTGTCAGAGTTTGGCTCAAAACCTGTGTGACATTGGGATAGATCCAGAACTCCGCTTGCAATCTGTTTACTAGTGTAGCGTATATTTTAAACGTACTTATGGATAACGTTAAATTGGCACGCCCCGTCGAACGAATTTACGCAACTTGAATGGCCCATACACTCACAGTTACGTTATGTTACGTAGCATATCTGTCGTGCGCATGCGCAGTACATACCAAATCACGGTTTATGTATCCGCCAGGCGTAAATTTGCATGGAAGCGTTGTTCTGGATCTGCCCCATTATTTTTAAAATATAGACTTTCTCCTTTCATTGTTATAGGATAGAGGGGGTAACAATTTGGGATTTTGCCTTTTAGAGAATTCCCTTTTAAATATTGCTGGAAAAATCACTGAAATACATTTTTTTAGTTGCTTGTTACTTATTTCAAAGTGCTCCTATTTTATTATGACTAGCAAACAAACACACGGGAAAAAGACAAATATCAATTTTAACATTTTAATAAATTACACATATTTCCAAAAAATATCATTTAATCCAACAACAAATGACAGTTTTGTTGCTTACACTTATTGATCTTGATCTCAGATGGTACCTATGAGTAATGGCACACCTGTAAATCTGGGGCTTTGGAAAATGCTCAAAATTGCTTAAAAAGATAAGCAATTATCAACACAGCAAGTCCCAGTTTTAGAAATGTGCTGTTACGAACAAGGGCATTAAAACAAGTAGTAATATTATACTAAAACAGGCACAATAGCATTCAAACCAAAATATTTACTAACTAACAATTAATCTGTTTAACAATTCTAAATTATTATCACTGCAAAAAGTTTACAGCGTAAAGAACAAGGTTTCTGTGACAGAAGAAAGTCTGAGAATTGTTATGCTCTTTATGTACTGAACTGGACAGAGGGTATTGTACATATAGACCCAGATGTTTACACTATGTTCAGCGTTTCTCACAGGAAAACACTTTACTAGGCCACAGTTACAGAAGATGGCAAATTCAGTTTTAATCTTTTTCTGTGGTGGTATTTCAGCTTTTTCATGCTAATTAAAGTTGCGCTGAAAATCATATTTTATTTCTCCTCTGGATAAACACATTGGACTAGATTTACAAAAATACTGGACAGGAAAATTGGAGATGTTGCCCATAGTTTCCAGTGAGATTCTATCTTTCAATTTCCTATTACATACTAAAGAATGTCAGCTAGAATCAGCTTGATTGCAATGGGAATCATCTCCAATTTTCTTTTTCAACAGTTTAGTAAATCTAGCCCATTGGGTTTATAAAGTACAACTATAGTAATAAATAAAAAAAAAAGATTATTAAACTTAAATTCCAAACGTGGCAGGTTTTTTAAAAATAACTTGGCACTATATGCAGCTATGTGCTATTACAGCCTCCAACAAACCAATAGCAGTTTTACTGACAGTTTAGTACAGAATATTGGTGGCTATGGGGTACAGCAGAATATCTTTAATAAATTCACACAGACTAAGTACTTTACCCATGAATTGGTTCAATTATATATTCATACATAGAATTTTCTCCATAGCTTGCATTTCTCCATATCCAAAAATATAGCTGGCTTTCCACCATTTTGTGAATTAGTGGTGTGTTCCATTCTAATATCAGCCACTGTTTTCTAAATCCCGATGTGATTGTCTAAGGCCATTTTATAACATTGCATTTGATGTACCCCAAGAGTCTGTAAACGAGATATTGATATGTGTCAGTTTTATAGGGATTCCGTTTTAATGGTTCATTTATTTCAAGCTTATGTCAGATATGTTTTGTTTCTTTTTGCAGAAAAAATATAAAAGATAACTGTATATAAAGAGCATGCTGATAAATACATATATATATCATTTCTACCTAAATGTAGCACTAGACAAAATGCAAACAATAAGCAGAATTGGTTTCTAATTTTGGAGTATAAAATCATTTTGTGGATTGATTGAAGGGGAAACTATACATCTATTTGCATTCTCTTTAGATAGATGGTGCTTATTGTACGTCTACGGTGACCTTTTGTCTGTAAATAATGTACATTTAATTTATTGCTCTGGTCCAGTAATATATAGAATGAAATCTAAAGTATATTTTGTTGCTTAAATGTGTCTTTGCAAAATTCACAATAAATGAACTATTTTATGTCCACAAAATATACCGACGTGTCAATTTGTTATAACTTTGAAGTGCAAAATGGCCAAATTTAGGGATGTTTATTAAAACTAATAAAAAAAAATGGAGGTGTTGCCAATAGCATCCAATAAGATCCCAGCTATTATTTATCTACTGCTTTCTATAAAGTCATAGCAGGGATTTGATTAGTTGCTATAGTCTTTTTCATTTTGGAAGCTTTAATAAATTTACCTTTAACTGTAGTAGTGATTGCACACTGCAAATAAGCAACAATTCTGAACTGATGGTGAGACCACTGCAGATGAAGGTGCACAAATTCATTGTTTTGGGATGCCTAACCAATGTTACAGTGTGCGACCTATATTCTGCCAGTTCTCTCACACTGGACCAAGACTTATGAAAAGGAGGCATTTTCCCATCGCTGGGACCAGGTAAGAAGTAGAAAGGCAATAAAATAAAAATAAAAATAAAAAATCTATAAAAATAAAAAATAGTCTCTATTTTGATTTCTTCATTTTGAATTACATACGTTTCCAAGTTCAATTGTCCCTGTAATATGTTCATAATGTCCCTTCAGATGGAAATCCTTGTAAAAAAAATATTCTTTCCACGTCCCCAACGATGGTGTATATAGAATATTTAAAAAAACAAAACAAAAAAACAATTGTATGGTATAACCGTGCACAGTGTCCTTACAATAGATGTCACATTTCACGCTCACAAATTTCTCCTTTTTAGTGGTAGGCTGAAGTCTTCTTAGTCCAAAGACTTCTTTTCCAAATATTTCTTTATTAACAATACAAAGCAATGTAAACAAACATCAATATAATAGGTGCATTTAGATGACAATAATATTCTATTGAACATTTTATCTAATCATTAACATTTAGTCCAAAGTTTTAAGTAAGTAGAAATGCGTTGGGATTGTGCACAAACACTGGCACAGAAGGAGGAAGGTAATCATTTTCACTTGTGTACTTACCCGGGTATTTTTCTTTATCATCTCAGCACAGTAGATTTTAACCTTACCTTGGAAGGGAGCTGTGTGTTTGTAGTATACCTAACCCCTTTTGTCTGTTTTATTTTAAGAAAACTGTTTTAATTATTTTTAATAAAGAAATATCATTGAGATCTGGAGAAAGTGGGCTGGATCAAGACTTAAGTTAGTGCTTGAAATTAGTTACTCCTGGGCTAAACCATGTTGATTGCAGGGGGAGTCAAGTTAATTGTATTCTTTGCATGCAGGGATATATCTTTGAATTGCTTACTGCACACAGATACTGACCAGCTTTACTATCACACTGTTATTTAGACGGATAGGAAACATCACCTCTCAACTCTAATACCGTTTGCAACAGATAAAATATGACTCCCCTGCAATCAACATGGTTTAGCCCAGGAGTAACT
>WWET01000045.1:823298-843825 GCA_011038615.1 Limnodynastes dumerilii | reverse complement strand
CTCAACTTCAATACTGTTTGCAACAGATGAAATATGACCCCCCTGCAATCAACATGGTTTAGCCCAGGAGTAACTAATTTCAAGCACTTACTTAAGTCTGGATCCAGCCCCAGTGTCTGCATTTTTACTTTGGAGATATTAAGGAGGTGGGGGTTGCATTTGTAGGGACCCCAAAGGGATCCCCTGTAATATGTGAAATATCAAGAGGTGTTTATTGTGAGCATACACCACAAACTTATCTTCTTTAAAGTTGTTGTTGAATGTTGCATGATAGAGCGCCGCTCGTCGGCTTGTTTCTTGCATGATCATATATACTGCAAGTGATTCTACCATACTGGAGTCCACAGGAGAGTACTTAGACTAAAAAGACTTCAGCACGGATACCTTACTTGGAAAGCCTACCACGAAAGAGGAGAAATTTGTGAGTGTGAAATGTGACATCTAATTTAGGGAAACTGTCGGTTATCCTGAACAATTTTTTTGTTTTTTTCTATTTCCATTTTCTATATATACCATCGAGGACATGGAAAAGATTATTGACAAAAGACTACCATATGAAGGGTCATTGTGAACATATCGCAGGGAAAATTTACCTTGAAACATATGTAATTCAACGCGAAAAAATCAAGACTATTTTTCATTTTTATAGATTTATTTTATTTAGTTTTTTACTGTTCTCTATTTTTTGGATTGTTTACTTGTGGTTGAATTGGGCTCCTGTACAGCACCTAAAGATCAGTGATTTTTTCTTGTTGCATATGGAGGATCTATCTATTATTAGACAAGCATCTTTAAAGGTGGGAGAGTGGAATCCTTCTCACTTTTGGGCTGCAGTCAGCAAGAAGTGCAGGGACCTAGATATTTATATAACTCTATTACATATTTATATAACTCTATTACATAGTTATTTATTTATAAATAATAGTACAGTCAGGCAGGCTAATCACCTTCCCTACTATGCAGACTTCTGTGCTCTCCCCATTTCAAGTGATTTATGGCTTAAAGTTTTAAGGTACAGTCTATAGATCCTACATCCGTACATCAATTCTCCAAGTAAAGAGGCTTCATAAATCTGGATCTAGTCCATTGTGTGGGATGTTTTATTGCAGTTAGAAACTGAATAAAACAAGGTCTCTTGTAGCTTTGTATGCAGTATGAGGAAAGGAGTTGTAAAGGGTATATGAGTGATAACGAATTGGACACATGGTGGCTGATCCAGAGTTGGAGGGCTCAGCAAAAAGGAGCAAATCAAGGTGTAGACCTTGGCAAAACCATGCTGAACTTCAGGGAAAGTCAATTGAAAATTTTCAAACGGGATGAATTCTCAGGATGATGTTTTGTAGCTCAACTCTAAATTAGAGTTTAATTATAAAGCTGTTCAGCATTTGTGTACAATACAATAAGCAAAATGATACAGTATGTTCCCTGCAAAAACACCTAAATTATTTTGCACACCTCTATTTGCAACATGGATTGTCCAAGTTCAGATTTTCACCTTTTTGAACAATTACTCCTAACTCTGGATCTTCCCCCCTGCCACATGTGTTCCAGCATCTTTGTGCAAAGGGGGCTGAGGTTAATCATATATGCTGCCTCAACGCAACATTGGGTTATTGGCTATTTTGCCCCCAATATGATGCTTTTTGATTTATCTAGGCTCACAACAACAGCAGGAGTATGCAAAGGTAATTATATTGGGCTGAATCCAGACCAACGCACGTCTTACGGACGTGCGTGGTCCTTAGGTACGACAGTGTAGCTGGGAGTGCACGCCCCCTGCACACTTACGTGTCCAGATTCCCAGACACTTACGTGTCCAGATTCCTTACGTGTCCAGATTCCCTTAAAATTTACAACTTGGTCTGCAGGCTTACATCCGAAGACCTTGTCGTAATAGGCCTTACCCCGCCCTGCTCCATAATTTAAATGCCTATCTCCGCCTATATGGTGGAGATACGGCAGACACAACAAGCTGGCCACTTTAATGTACCCTTTAATGTACCGGCCAGTGTACGTAACTAACATTACGTACACCAGCTGGTACGCTAGTGTAGCTATGATGTGCGCATGCAGAGTGCGTAATTCCCCAGACGTCCGTAGCCCATGATCTGGGCCATTATATGTAAATAGATGGGAAAAAAAAGAAATATGACTGTGACAAATAAGGGCAGATCTGAAATGTATTTTACTAAGTTAAATAAAGGTTAAATAAGAGTCCAGTTACAGCTTATTCACAATGTATAATGTAAATATAGTGTGGGGTCATTACAAAAGTGATGTTAGAAGATATATTAAACAGAGCACTATACTTCCATTTAAAATCTGGTCCGAATAGGAGAGAAATTGCAATTTGTGTGTGACCTATTTATGTGTTCTGTCTAGTACAGGCACTATGTAGACAAAACAAAAATCACTTTCCGGATAAACGCAATAAGCCCCTTACCTTCAATATGTCATTTATGCCTCTCAGTATGGCTTTGACTAAACAAAACATAAAAGAAAAATACTTTTCAGAATAATGGAGCCAAATTTTGTAAAATATGCCGCTATACAAAACTAATAAAAAACGGAAACTCACATTAATTATCTAATTACTAAGATTTGTGTTTTTTGTTTTAAAAATGGAAATTAGTTACTAAAATGAGAATATTAAAGATGTTGTCCAGGTGAAAAATGTGTAGGAATATCTGCATGAGCACTGCCACAATCTCAAACCACTATGGCCACATAGTGTTATGGCATGTAGACTATGTTACATAGCTAACTTAACCCCACAGGTTTACAGTCAAAATATCTAGAATTGTCTCAGATTTCTATTTATATATATAGCGCATTCAGGGCTCTACAAATACCAATTACATGGTCACTATGGCGACTAGAAATTGGGACCTGGCAACCAGAGTGTTGCAAAGGAGAAATCAATCATGGGGGGACCCGGAGGCGTCCTTCTCCCCTTCTTGCCCACTGAAATGACTGGGGCTGATGCGCAATGCTGGCTGTCCCTGTAGTTTTAGCGGGTGAGGGATTAGTAATCGTAGGGGTGACCACCCCAGTGAAGTTTTTGCTTCTCGCACATCATCAACCAGACAGAGCCCAGGGGAGAAACTGCTTTTTATTACTACAAAAAACTCCCAGAGAGTTATCACCTTCTTTCATGGTGATATTTATATATTTATATTTGCGGCCCAGGAAACATTACATTCTGAAAGCAATGGAAACAAAAATGAGATAAATATAAAAGCTCACCTTGCTGGAGCTCTTCACTGTAAGAAGAGAAGAAAATGAAAACATTAATTGCAGCTGCCATTTTGTGGTTTTGCAGTATGAAGCCTAAATGTATTAAAATTTATCATCAAGGCACACAAATCCTGGAAGGGGGAATAAGCCTCTATCTGCTATGGGAACTCCTTATAACATGGCATTTGGCTACTGTAATAAGTGAGAAGTAGAGCTCTTTGGACCTGATACAGATTTCTGTGCGCACGGAGGTCTGTAAGTCGTCACGGGAGAGAGGAGTGCACGCCCCTGTCACACCCCTCTATTGGAAGGAGTTCTGGACACTTACAGTACGTGCCCAGAACCCTACTGTAATTTCTCTGTGCGGATTTGCTGCTCTTCACCCCCGGCCCTTCATTAAACTGCCTATCCCCGCCTGTCTGACAAGGTTTAGGCATGCGGAAGTGAAGAATCGGCCCCTTCTGCGAAACATCGGCCATACAGAACAAAGAAGATGAAAGGAGATGCAACACGTAACATCAGGCGTGTTCATGCACTGATGTTACTTGTCAAGAGGACTTATGCAAGAGACTTGTGTAAGTCCCCTTACATACCTATATCACGCCCTTTGTGCCAATTCCCATCTACATAATGAATTGAAAGTCATTTACCAGCAGTATAAATACAAAAGTATAAATGTGTCCTAACACTAATATAGTTTAGTCGAGTGGAGGCTCCATCTATTCATATTGGTCCTCCAGAAAATGTGATATATTAACAGAATTAGTATATAATGAGTATCATCCATTATTCTGTTAGATCCTTTTGCAACGTATGGGAACCCGGTGGGAGTCACCGCCTTAAAAAGCTGCTTTTAGAAGTAGAGATAGACGAGAACTGATTTTCGACTGCCTCTATTTTGAAAAGGCAGCCCTTTTCTAATTTTTTTTGATCAGCATAATAACTAATAATTTTTTTACAAGCTGCCACACCCGTCGAATCGGAAGTCGTCGGAGAGGTGATTACCACTTTCTCAGGACTTTTAAGGTTAGGCTCTTGGGAAGGGAGGGTTAGGATAATAGAAGGGGAGGGTTAGGGTCAGCCTATCGGGCATGGAGGCTACGGGATGGGGAGTCTTAGGGTCATGCTGCGGGGAAGAGAGGATCAGGGTAAGGATAAGGGTAGAAAAATACCATTGGGCGTGTAAGCTTACTCTTCTTGGAACATCGATTGCTTCTTCTCCTCGAGATTCTAAATTCAGTGGTATGCAACAGGCCCTTTCGAAAAAGGGCCATTTGTAATGGCAACCCACACCCATGGGAACCCTAGGCAGCCCACTTTACTGTCTGCTTACCAACCAATGACTACCTGGCACACTTGACCCCTTCCCCACCCTTTCCTCACCCATATACTCTCCTTCTTTTTTTATTGCTGCTCATCCAGTTTTCCCTCCTACCTCTTTCATGACACCCCTTTTTCTCTATTTACATTTTACATCAGTTCTTATTGTGTCCAGCCTTAGGGGGTTAGACCTCACTCTTCTTGTAATTGTTAGACTTCATATAATCCAATAAAGGGTCACCCCCACCCCCTAAAAAATATTAAACAGTTTATACCCAACAGAGATCCTCTGTTTTGCCGGCATCTACACAATAAAGAATAACTCTATGGGGAATCCTATATATACAAACTACAGATCCCTCTGCATGCTTATACTGGACATTCTATTTACAAGACAGTGTGACTGGATTATAAATATTTATAATGGATATAAATAGTGTATACTATGCAACCGATTTATTTGGCATCTCGACATCGGTGTATGCTAAGCCTCTATGATGTGACCTCAGCTTTCATCTTTTCTGAAACATATATACTGTGGAAATCATCCAATAGATGAGTTACCTGTAAAATATATTTTTATGAGATACAGTAACCCAAGTATAATGAACAAGGTCAGGATTAGACATACAAGTCCAGGTAATTCCCAATTCCATTCTGTAGATTCTGTCAAACAAAAAAATGCGATAGTATTCAGTGACTTGTAACATCTCTACTTAGATATGTGCAGATACATAGACTGTGCTGATACTGAGACTGTGCATATACTGAGACTGCAAATATTGTGACCTTGCAGATACATAGATTGTGCAGATACTGAGATTGTGAAGATACTGTAACTGTGCAGATACTGTGACTGTGCAGATACTTAGATTGTGCAGATACTGAGACTGTAGATACTATGACTGTGCAGATACTGAGACTGTAGATACTGTGACTGTGCAGATACTTAGATTGTGCAGATACTGTGACTGTGCAGATACTGAGACTGCAGATACTATGACTGTGCAGATACTGAGACTGCAGATACTATGACTGTGCAGATACTGAGAATTTTGAAACTATGGCAATGTGTGATGATTTTTTAAGGTTTTATTCACTGTGATTAAGCGTTCAATCACTGCAAATTAACCCTAAAAAATCGCCACACATCGTGCCCCTTAGCAAATTAAATGTTTAAATGAAAAAAAAATTCATAAAAAATCCATAACACAACAAAAATCCCTGCCGCAGCATGCTAGTAACCCTTACTCCTGTCATAGGGTATAAATAAGGGCCCTGTAATGAGTTATTAGCCAGAGGGACACCGAACAAGACGTAGCCTCCTGTGAGGATCAGCCAGCAGAAGACCCGGCTTTGGAGTGCAGGAGACACAAGGCTGCAATCAAGACATCTTAATGGTAAGTATTATGAATATTTTTTAGTTTTTTTTACAATGTCTTTTAAAGGGTCCATAGAAAAAGAAGGTTATATTAACAGTAATAAAAAAAATTATTTAAGATAGGCCTGGGGAACATTTTCAATGACTTTACATGCATGGGTAACATTTTTTTTTTTCTATAGTGGCATGGGGAACATAATAAACAATTTATTTTGTACTATGAGGGATAGCAATAACTATTTTTTATTTGCAACGGGAAAATAATTAATTATTTTTAGTTTACTGTGAAGACAGCATTATTTTTTATTGTAGAATAGGGGGACATAATTCATTAATTATTTTCTACTATAGGGGCAGCGTTAATTATTGATTTTATACTACAGGCCCAGCTTTAATTATTGAAGTTGTAATACGGGGACAGAATTAACTATTTATGTTGTAATAGGGGGACACCATAAACTATTTATGTTGCAATACAAGGCCAGCATTAACTATTTATGTTGTAATACGGGGACAGAAAATAATGATTGATTTTATACTACGGGGCCAGCATTAACTATTGATGTTCTAATGTGGGGGGACAGAATTTATTATTTATTTGCTACTACGGGGCCAGCATTAATTATTTACATTATGCTATGGGGACAGCATTTTTTATTTATTATTGCCTATAGGGGCACCATGAACTTTTTTTTACTAGTTACGGAGGGTATGGTTGATAAATTTAAAGAGACGGGGCCCTGATTTATTCAGCGCCATGCCATTAACCCTTGGCATGCTGCTGCGAATGGTACTAAAAGGCACAGCATGCCTTGCAATACATGGACATGCTGTGCCTTCTAGTACTATATACTGCAGTATGCTAAGGGTTAATAGCATGTAATGGCAAGGGTTTTTTATTATTCTTATGTTTTAAAACATTTTTTGGCGGAAAGGTGTGTTTTTTTGTACAAAGTAAGTGCCGATTTCTAGGAAATCAACACTCACAACCACCTCTTTTATCTCTGGTGATTTTTAACCTATTCTACAGTGAGTTTGAAACTCGCTCCTTAGTAAATCTGAGATTTGTATTTCATATATGGGAAAAATCGCCAGAGATAGCTCAATAAGAGAGATTTAGAAAAAACACCATCTCTGGTGAGTTAAGGCCGTATGCAGAGCTCTGGGCGCATTGCATAAAGACCGCGTATACGCAATCTACACTGCAAAAAGAAACGTAGATGGCGTTATAAAATTACTGCACATGCGCAGTAACACATATCAGTAAAGCTCTGCATATGGCCCTTAATGGGCAAATCCCCTTTAGTAAATGTGAGATTTCAAAATCACCAGTAAAAAATTACAAACACTGGTGATTTGAGCAAACTCGACTTTAGTAAATCTAGCCCCTTGTCTGCCAGACCCCATATCGACTTTCAATCTATCCACTTCCTACAAAGCAGACTGAGAGTAAGGGTCTGAGACATGCTGAAACACATTTTTATATTGTTATCTCTATTTATGGTTTAGATATTTAAATGTATCAAGCACAGCAAATGTTTTTTGCTAACTTCAGTTGAGTATTATATAGCGCATGGTATGGACTGATTTGTCAAAACATTGACTAAATAGTCCAATAATGCTCTCTCATCCTATTAGGATCAATACAGAGCGGCAGGGTGATTTTATTATTGTGTAGTGTGTGTAGAGATACTGCGAAGTGTGTGTCTGACATTACTTGCTGTAATGAAGAAAATAGAAATATGGTAGAAGGTAATTTGTTTATCATCATTATTTTGCTATGCACACTATATGCACGTACAAAAAATAGGAAAACATTTTTGCTAAATGAAAAATCCTGTTTGCATTTCTGGTACCTTCTACGTTAGAATATATAGAAGTTTACACTATGCTCTGTTTCATGCAAATAACAGGAAAAGCTGTGTAATACCTAAAACCGTGACTCTCACATTCTTCTTTAATGGTTGCTTGAGACTTTCGTGTTCCACGCGACACATGAATGTAATACCGTTGTCTTTGAGGGAAGCTCTGTACATAAAGAAACTGGACAGACTGTAAGTACCGTCCCGGTTGTTCTTGTGGCTGCTGTAGACAACATTTGTCAATAAAGTTGGCAAAAGCCTGGTATATTGGTCCACCCGCAGCCATTCAATGTTGACATCCAATGGATAGTAATTGGAGGCATCGCAAATAAACTTCTGCTCTTGACCTTCTGTTAATATCACTGAATCTGGATTTAAAGCCACTCTGGGACTTTCTGTAGGAAGAGAGATTATTAAGTTCTGCTTTGTAACATAGAAAAGTGTAAATTGAAATTATTCCTGATATATGTATAAAAAATAACAAACAACAAAACAAACTATTGTATCTGCTCCTCTTAAGCTTGCCACACACTAGACAGATGTTCACAGAAGGAAGTATCCAATAAATGGGACAATTCCCAATAAAATAAGGTCTTGTGCACTCCTTGCTACGCTGCCGGCCGTAACCAACTCGGGCACCCGTAGGTCTGGATCCGGCCTAATGAATTTTAGCTCCTTTCTACTGTTTTCACTAAAGGTTATACTACCAGATAAGGAGAAGGTGACATATAAAAAAATTATGGATAGAAACAAACACTTCTGTAAAAATCACACATGACATGATCAGGTAATTCAGGTAAAGTGTTTACAGTGGGAGTGACTGCCTAGATTTCACGGTCTCTGGCTCTATTCACATCTTCTTGTGTATGTTTACAGGAGATGGGAATGTGGAGGAGCCTATTCTGCACACACACTGCATGCACAGACTAGGCACAGGGGCCAAAGAAAGCACCTATCATATCAACAGCAATAAATGGTAATTTGCATAAAAACAGTGGACTACAGTGAATAAGCTTGGGACATATTTGAAGCATATTGGAAAAGTAGGTACCTCTGATTTTAAGGTGAATCATTTGGTCTGCATAGAGAGAGCGCACAGATATTGTGCAGATGAACTGACCCTCATTTTCCACCGTTAAGTTATTCACAAGAAGAGACACTTTTCCATTCTTGAATTCCGCCATCAGTAGCTCAACCTGTTTACTGAAATACTGCAGCTTTTTCGTGAATCCGTTGTAAGACGCCAGTTTGGCAGTGCCCATTAATTTACCCTGGAAACTCCAAGTTACCGACACATCTGCCCTGTGATCCACAGTGAAAGCGCAGTCCAGCAGTGCACTGCCCATCAGATGTCCATAGACGTGAGGGGTTCGGGTACTAACCATAAAAGTAGCTGCAGAGGAAATGTATATTGTTTTTTAGAGGTGTTTTCTTAAAGACATTTTTAGTATCATTACATTATTTTCCATCATACCCAACAGAATTTTGAATTTTGAACACCATTTTGTGCATAGAGTGATTGGTGATGATTTGGTGATGGAGCAGAAATTGAAATGTCCCTAATGAAAACTATCGCATAGTGGACACACATGTACTTGATAATTGGGGATTATCTTCCTTTATTGATTCTGCTACTTCCCCCATCAAAACTTCATAGCCCTTAAAATTAGATATTAGGGATCAACCAATGCCCAATGGTAGAGGCAGTGAGAGGCTACTTGGAGAGAGATGGCAGAGTCACCCCCGACTTTTCTGATTTTTTGTTACAGGTCATTTTCTTTACCTTAACTCATAATTATTTTTCGTTTGAATGTCAGATGTACCTCTGGGTGTTTGGCACCGCTATGGGCACCAGATTCGCCCCAAGCTTTGCCAACCTCTACATAGGGAAGTTCAAGGAAGAATATGTGTGGGCTGGACCATTCAGGGCGAGTCTGGTGCTGTATAAGAGGTATATCGACGATCTGTTTTTGATTTGGGACACACACTTTTTTGATATTTTGGATTTTGTTAATTTTTTGAATACTAATTCATACAATTTACATTTTACTTTAAATGTGCATTACTCCGACATCGATTTCTTAGATCTTAGCCTGTACATATGCAATTCAACAGTCATGACTAAAAGGTTGATGTCAATAACTTTCTTCATTATCAAAGTGGTCATCATTGCCCTTGGATACCTTGGATCTGCAGTTGTGCAGATTGAAGTGGAACTGCTCAACCCAAGATACCTTTTTATCTCAGTCTAAAGATTTACTTGATAGATTTGCCTCAAGAGGCTATCCAGAGGAGCTACACCAAGAGGCCCATATTAAAGTTCAGGAGGTGCCTAGAGACACCCTATTATATCCCAAGAAAAGAACCAACTATAAGGGTAATGAGGAGTGCATTAAAGAGACAGTGTCTTTTATCTCCAAATACAATAGAAACTCCCATGATATTAGGCGGGTAATTGACAAAAAATGTCAAATTTTGATGTGCGACCCAATCCTGAAGAAAACTATAAATGATAAACCTAAAATGATTTACAAAAGAAACCAAAACCTGAAAAACACCTTGACTCCTAGCCAGATTAAACCACTCGAACTAGATTCTGAGGTTGAGAAAGGGTTTCTAAACTGGTTACCCCTTAAACCAGTGGGCTGCTTTTAATGTAGCAAACCCTGCTGTCTCACATCTAATCACATTCAACATCGGAGTACAACTTTTAAGTCATCTGTTACTAATAAATGCTTTCCTATTAAATGCTTCTCAAATTGTAAGACAACAGTTCATAGCCTATCTCCTTCAGTGCCCCTGCGCCCTGCAATATGTGGGGCGCACTACTAAGCCACTGAGGGAGAGACTACGAGAACATTGTAGAAACATTATTAAGAAATGTCACAACCACAATGTAGCCAAAAACTTTAATCTGGTTCAAAATGGCGATCACAGGGGCTTAAAAGTTACTATTATAGACGTAATTGAACCCACACAAAGAGGGGGTGACAGATTTGGACAACTTTGTCGTAGTGAGATCAAATGGATCTTTCAGCTACAAACCCTGGTGCCCAAGGGCTTAAACGAGGCACTGAAATTTACAACACTCGGCTTCTAGCTGGATAAGTCGTCTAATGTTATAAAAGTTCATAGTCATCTGATTAACTCATCGGATGAATTAGCCTGTATGGATTATATTTATAATTCCCTTGTGTATATATTTCTAATATCATCTCTATACTCAATGTAGGTCAATTCTAGTATTGTAGTATTGTAATTTGTCACCATAATTAACTTTAGATTTATTTCTGATACTATAGTGAATTATTTAACTAACTAATTACTAATATCTTCTACTGTTAGGGTTATTTTTAATAGCCATTAATTATCTAAAAAAATACTATTACTATCTTACTCATTAGCACTAAACCTAGCATATTTGAACATGTATGCTTGATTAGCAGATTTGTAATACTTTGTATTTTTGATTTGGGAGATTAAATTGGGTCACAACACAATGTATCTTTGGTACATAAACTAATCTCTATTAAATTTGTTTAATTTTTACTTCTCTCTTATGTTCACCTCTTCTCACTTATTTTTTACTCACTATGTATTAGTCTATACCCATGTTTCTTTCTCTTATATCTCTTCCTTTTTTATATTTAATCTCTATTTATTTCACTTTTCAAGGATGAGTATCTACCATTTATTTCTATATTAAGATTTAATATATTAATCCATGGGAATTCTTGAATACATATTTTGAAGTAGTAAATTTGAAGTATTAATATCAGTTCTAATCCATTCATTTCTTAAAGCTTCAAAATCTCCAAAAACCTAAAAAAGCTAACTTATTTACTATAAATATATTATATATTTTTGTCACTTTCTGTAATTCTAACGATTCCTTTCCCCTATGCATTATAATTATTTGTTATATGATCCAGAGTGTTGCTCTAACTAAAGTTCCTCCCTAGCTAGCTAGTACCGCTAGGGTTAACAATGTGTGCCTGTGTTTGTAAACCGACAATTGCTTAGCAGCTTTATAATAGCTTATTTCTAATGTTATTATCTTTAATACAAAGTTTGTTATCTGTCATATATTATTACTCTTTATTTCTTGTTTTAAAACACCAGTGCATATTTATATATAAGCAAAATTGTTCTATATTGTTTCTTAATTTGTCAGCCGATACCTGACAGGTGCAGGTATAATTAATTATGACTCCAGTATATAGGAGGGGCTCAGAGAACATGCTTTACTACCTTTTCTGGCTTGAAAAATTGTCCTGGTAGACACGAAATGCGTCGCCTGCTGCTTTACCATTGTTGTCATAGATGCTGGTGTCTACATAACCTGTGACATGACATAGCCACGATCATTGGACTTTTCCTGCGATTACGGATCTAAGGGGAATTGCTGCATCCACTGCGTGAGAGATAACGTGTATTACCGTCTCCCTACCTCTGTGAACACCGCTTGGAGCTGCCACAGTGCCGGGCTGGCCACCCGACATCAAAGATCTTCTATACGTGGAGCCAACATGTCTCACAGTGAATTAAATTATCATCGTTTAACAGAGGTGGGTAATGTTCCCATACAATTAACTGCATATGCACACTGTTCCTACTATACCTGACTGAGCAATAATTCCACCGCTTCCTTGGTATGGACTTCTGTCAGTTTTTTATTGTTTTGCATTGAATCCATTATTAATAAATGTTTTTTGTGTTTTTACTGCTTCTAAGAGGGAATTGAGGTCACAGGAGCCTTCATACATCCCCAGCATCCTTCATCCATAGGACTGTATGTTTTGAATGTGCAAATACCACTGTTACCTTTTAATTACTGTGTGTTTCAATGTTTTATCTGACACTTCCCCTGTGGCTAGTCTGCGCTTTGAGTGTACCACTTTTGTATATTTTCCATTATTTTTCCAGGGGGTTTTGAGACTTCCCCCAGTGGTTACACTTGGCTGCATACTTTTTGTGAGCTGGAGTATTTGTGTATATTTATCTATTTGTAGTTTTTGGTCTCTACATGAATTTTTTAGCTTGCACTCCTCTACAGTCTTTTTCTTTTTTATTTATTTTTAGTAATTTATTTTTTCATATTGTTTTTATACATTGTAATTATTGTATTTATTTTTGGTTATTCCCACTTCCAAGACCCATTAAAAAATGATGTTCTCTATTAGAGATAGAAGGGCCCAGAGATTCACTGAAATTCTGGAAGATGAGGATGGCTCATTTAAATGGGAGAATCAAGATCTTAGGTACATCATGCGCAAATTAGAAAAAATATTAATGCATGAGAGTAAAATGTGGTGGAAAGTGGACACCCTTGAAAAGTATATATTAGAAGAGACCATTCCCAAATGACTCTTGATTGATAAACTATCAATTGATAAACTATCATCCTTTGAATCAAGTGATCAATGTTTAACACAGGACTGGAACAGGATTCTTAAATCTTGCTCCATCTCCCTTATGAGACTGATCGTACAGGACAGGAGAACACACCTGAAAACTGTGGGTGAACAAATGAATACCCTTAGATAACTTATTTTACCCTTTAAGGATTTAGGGGATTATAAAGCTCTAGAAGCTGCTATTCTCATTAAAATTGCTAAAAGGGAGGAAGAAATTATTAGGGTAAACTGAGAAGGGATGGAATAGAGAACACAGACTCCATGATAGCTAAAAACTATACATTGGAGGATGAGGGAGAAAAAGAAAGAAATTATAAAAGTAATAATACTAATCATTCCACCAAACCCCATTATCAAAAAAATCACCCACAAAATCATAATAAAAAGAAGCAGAAAAATAGGAGAGATGAACCAAGACATTTTTATAAAGAATACAAGGGAAATTATCCAAAGAATACTCCAAGGGCTCACTCTAGAAGGAGGGATTATACACCATATAGAGAGGACAGAAATAGAGGGAGGGATTATCAACACTCACCTAGATATCATTCAAGAGATAGGATGACTAGGGAAAAGGATTACAAACAGTATGAAGAATTTAGAGACCAAAGGGACTATGGAGACTATAAAGATTATAGAAGGTGTGACGATAGAATGTATGTAACGTCTGTAAGAGAATAAATATGAGAAATATTAATAAATCAAATCAAAAGTCCTGTAAAAGGGGCAAAAGAAGAATAAATCCAAACAACTACAAAGACAAAAAAGACGTAGAATTAAGCCTTTGGGTATATCTCAGGAAGTTACTACTTAATCCCACAAAGTCTGATGATTTAGAAACTAAAATATTTAATTTGAAAGATTATCCTCTCACCCAGAATGAGATATTCCTTCTACAAAAAGGTCTCGCTCCCTCTAACTCATGTGATGGTTTTAACACCTTTGTAGATTTACAAAAAATTAATTAGAAAAAAATCACTCTCAAGAAATTTTTTAAAGATTCTCCAGACGATATTAAACAAGAAGCGAGTCAATTTAAGAACCAGTCCACATTCTTTCCAAGATTTAAGCGTGGGAACTTTGTAGAGACCTTTGAAAAAATGGCGATAGAGGATATTCATACTTTGAATAACAAATCTGCCAAGAATAAACATGAGGTTTAATCAGAAGCCTAACCTTACTAGAAGTGAAAAGGAAGCAATCAAAACTCTTCAGAATAATAAGGATATCATTGTCAAAAGGCTGACAAGGGGGGGGGGATAGTTGTTCAAAATAAGCACGATTATTAACAAGAAATTGAGAGATAACTGATGGATTGTGACACCTATAAAAATATATTGGGGGACTCCACTATTAAATTATTTAATTCACTGCAACTTATGTTAAATAAATAGTTGGAGAAAGGGACTATTACAAATAAAGAAAAATAATTCTTACTTACATCAGAACCAGTGATCCCTGTAATCTATACCCTCCCTAAGGTATATAAAAATCTGGAAAGACCTTGTGGTAGGCCTATAGTAGCGGGCACCGGTTCTTTAACAGCGAATCTTCGCTGTATATCGATAAACACTTGCAACCTCTTATGGGACATATCTCTTCCTTTCTAAAATATACCACTGATGTATTGAATATTATTAGCAATGTAACATGGAAACAGGGATATAAACTAGTCACCTCTGACGTAACATCATTGTACACTATAATTGCACATAAAGATGGTCTGGATGCAGTGAGGAAGTATCTTAATTTTAGCACCTTAGAAGAGGATAAGATGTCCTTTTTACTAGAGTTCATTCTCTCCAACAATTATTTTAATTTTAATGGTGATTTCTACATACAACAAGGCACTGCAATGGGCACCAGGTTCGCTCCATGCTATGCAAACATCTTTTTAGCAGATTGGGAAGACCATGTGCTTGCCCAAGCAGGAGCGGACCTGGTGCTGTGGAAGAGGTATATTGATGATATTTTTTTCATTTGGGGGAGGGACTGATGATGGATTCCTTTTATAAGCTTCTCAGTTTCAATGATATGAACATCGTATTATCTTTTGACATAAGTACATAACGTCAGTTTTTTAGGTTTAGAAATATATATTGAAAATGATTCTATCCACACTCAAAACTATGTATAGCCAACCGATACAAACTCATATATCTTAAGTAGTAATCATCATACCAAATGGTTGAACAGTATCCTCAAAGGACAGTTCCTCAGGATCAAGAGGAACTGCGCAAGGGATGACATTGCAGAAGTACATATTGAGAAGAAGAAGCTACAGTTTGTAAATAAGGGCTATAGAGAGGAAGAATTAAATAAGGTCATTGAGGAGGTAGAGAAGATAGATAGGGAATCCCTTCTCAAAAGAAAAGACCCATCCGATGCTAATATTAGACCCAAACACATTCCTTTTATATCCCAGTACAATACACAATATAAAGAGGTAAAAGCAATCATTAGAAAACATTGGAACATCCTGTAAAAAGACTCACAGTTAATGGACCATATTGGTGAATATCCCCAATTCATCTATAGAAAAGCTCCTACTCTTAAGGATAACCTTGTTAGATCAGCTTTTTTAGATTCCAAGAAACCTGTGACTATAAAAAAACAAGGGATTTCACCGATGTGGTCAATGTCTCATGTGCAGAAATTGTCCCCATCATCAGTCAACAAAGAAAATTGAATGTGTCATCTCGAGTACTAATGGTAAAAAGTTCAATATAGACAACTTTATTGCCTACGACTCTAGGTCTTGTATATATGTTCTAATTTGTAAATGTAATAGACAATATATAGGGAGAACCATTAGACCCTTAATAGTCCGCTGGGCAGAGCATTTGAGGAATATTCGTAAAGGAGTTACTACCCATTCTGTCTCAGCTCATTTTAAGGAGGTACACAATTGTGACCCCACATGCATAACCAACTTTTTCGTTATTTGACAGGTTTATGGTAGCTGGAGACCATTTAACAGCCTTAGCAAAGACAGAAATGAAGTATATATTCAACTTCAATACAATGGAACATTGAAGACTAAATCAAGACTTGTTGAAATGGTTCCTGTGAAGTCTGATCCTTCCCTCCCTTCCACCGTTGGGTGATAGTGAATCATAGTGGACCACTGACACCTACAGTCATACCACTCCGCAAATGCCCGAATCCACCCGAACTCGGAAGCGAAACCTTGTGGGCCCGGCCAGTACTAGGGATGGAGACCCCCTGGGAATACCGGGTACTGTAAGTATTTAAGGACCGTGAGGTTCAGATGATCCTGAGCTCAATGCATGGGCTCTACCATCATAATCAGCCATTACCCCCTATATTTTTCTATTTTTTATGTTATTTTAGTTTTCTGGACACCAGGTTCCTTCTTTTCTCCTTAGCTCCACCATAAGAGTCTAAGCTAGTCATTTTATTGGTTTTTATTAACCATTTATTCATTTTTTAGATCTCGCATTTCCCTATTCACATGTCTTTAGCAGTATGGTTTTAAGGGAGAAGTTAGTTTGTATGGTGTTTTAGTCTAGCTTTGTATTTTTCCTATGGTTTCCTTCTTTTATTTAATTACTCCACGTCAGGCCTACCCCGTCTATTAGTCATTCCTTGATATCTCCTGTCCCCCATTCACATGTCTTTAGCAGTATGGTCTGGGTGGTAATTAGATTAGGGGATTTCATTAGGTAGTAATTAGAAATGATACATTCATCCTCGCCCCTTATTATTTGTGATAAGGCATGCAGTACTTGCATGAAGTTTCCTTAATTGGACTATTCCTCTCCCCTCCCATGATTATTTTTAAATGTGAAATTTTTTATATATATGAATTTTTATATGAATTTTATATATATGAATTTTTATATAAATTTTATATATATGAATTTTTTACATGTGAATTTTATATACATGTTTTAATTCACCATTTATTTAGTTTGTTATTCCCATCATTAATAGCACTTATGATGCACTTTAATATGTTTTTCCTTGGATTAAGTTACTATGTATGGATTATAATAACCATAAACTATATGCATTATCACTTTACTTATGATGTAAGTCTTCTGGTGTTAGACTAACGAGTGGCAACACTCCTTTGCAGTGGCTAAGCTGTAAATAGCAACAACATCGATACACAATGTTACACTAACTTTTTGTTGAAATTCTAACTTTGTCGATCACTTATGCACTTTATTAGTCATAATTGGATATATATTATGCACAGTCACTTATATTGACTGCAACATCTGTATTTTACATCACTTTATTGTCAGAGGGTAACGAGTGGTAACACTCTGTTATAGTTGTTGTAATGTAGTAACACATCACTATACTATACTATCACCATTTTTAATGGTTATTTTGTGCACAATTGATCACTCATTAGAAACTTTTAAAATATTTTTAATGAGTTATGGGAAGTGTTAGATTAGTCAGCATTTTTTAATAAATATTGGAACACGTGGTATGCACCAACCAATCAAGCACTAGCTATGCGTATAAAGAAAGAGGACTCCGATGCCGGCATTAGACTTTGAGAAAGGGCTCAGGGCAGCCCGAAACACGTAAGTAGGACCGGCCAGCCGTAGACGTCATCACCCAGGACCTTGCAATCGCATCGTGGAGCACCGTTCCTGGGCTATTCCATCTGGCAGCTACCGATCCACTGCTTGCAATTTCCACCGCTTCCTAGGTATGGACTTCTGTCAGTTTTTTATTGTTTTGCATTGAATCCATTATTAATAAATGTTTTTTGTGTTTTATCCCTTTGGTTTTTACTGCTTCTAAGAGGGAATTGAGGTCACAGGGGCCTTCTAACACCCCCAGCATCCTTCATCCATAGGACTGTATGTTTTGAATGTGCAGATACCACTGTTACCTTTTAATTACTGTGTATTTCAGTGTTTTATCTGACACTTCCCCTGTGGCTAGTCTGCGCTTTGAGTGTACCATTTTTGTATATGCTCTCATATAACTAACTGTTTATGCATATTGCTGCTCCTATAGTAGACTGTGTTTCTCTATTATCTGGAAATCACATTTATTGGAATTGACTTGCCATTCCCCCACTGTTATTATTTCACACTGGATCATAGTGTGACTACGATATTCATTGATCTGCAGCATTTATATCTGTGACACAATATTTTAGCATACTGCCAATTTTACGGGATAGTACCTATTTTTTATGATATATTTCTAATGCTTGCAATGCACAGTTTACTTGTTTTTTACTGTTTTTATGTGAATTAAATATCTTTATTTGTTATTGCACTGGTTAATACTAATATTATTGTTCAACCATCACAAGGTATTAATTTTCTAATTGGATATTTAAAATCATCATATCAGCGCTGTCCACTATTTCTTTTGGTACATTTGTTCTTTAATGTGGTTGAGGTTTACTTTGTGATAACTGTGATAATTGGTGGTGCTGGAGCGCCAACACATCTGTGTTTGTTGACTCAACCAATGCCCATGCAGGGAATACAGTTATCTGATCATCTGCTAACATTATGCCAAATACAAATCGGGATTGTACAGTGCTTTTCCAATACTTTGAGATAAAGAACGTTAAAGGGAAAGGTCAATGGATCCGCTCCACCTAGTCCAGTATTCAGCAGACATTTATCATAAGCACAGTGGTTTATAGACACCCATGAAGATCATAGCCTAATAAAATATGTGAAAGAAGAGCGCTGTTGATCAAAGCCACGTTGATAGATCAGGTAATTATACCACTCATGACTTGTAGTGTTGCTGAAATGGCTACTATTGTATCTGAGCTGATTATTGTGGAAATATGTAACACAGATTAGGAGGGTGTGGAACATTTACCAGATGTTTCTCAATTACTTTGAGTTAGATGGTGTGATCAGCATTATATTGGATAGACATAGGAGGAGCTACTGGATACACACTATTAAAAATGAGAATGGCCTAGGACTGTCACTCAGTGATAGAGGGGTGCCGAACGGCATACTCACCCATTCAGTAAAAGAAAGTAGAAAGCGGTAAGTATTCGAAAATGGGACTTTCAAAAAGGAACTTTCGGATGTCCCATTTTCGGCAATAAGATTTTCGTACCAGAGAGTGTAACCGGTGATGGAGTGAGTGTAGAAGATAAACGACATTTACTAATGTACATCATGCTATGTTTCTTCATTATTTCCTTACCTAGAGCATGATGGGTGTCATCTGCAGCTGCATTGTCCTGTGAAAATTTGAAGAAAAATACTGTTATGTGGAAACTGGCCCTCTTATGATGCACTCTGACGATATGCCATGAATCCTGCATATCATATGTGGTTGGAATGCCAGGCCACAGGACCTGTATGTTGTCAGTGAAATACGGCTTGATTTCACAATCTAGATCTTCAGGATCCTCCTTTAAAAAGTTAATAAAATTCACTGGGGAGGCTGCAACAAAAATAAATAATAATAATAATAATAATAATAATAATAAATTATTGCATTAAAACGACAAGAAAATGGAAACATGACATACAGAAAGATTTCAATAAGAAATCAGGTAATTTCCATAAAGTAGTCTGTAAGCTAATGAGGACTTTTAAATGACTTGGGGGCTGATTCAGAGTTTGGGAATAAGGGTAAAAAAAGGTGCAAGTGTACAGTTCAGCTCAACCATTTTGCAAAGTAAGGGGTGTTCATTAATTTAAAATCTTTTGCATGCAGGGAAAATACTTTACTGTTACACATAGAACTCAGATACTGCATTGCTTTATGTTTATTCTATAAAATAGAATTGAGCAAAGAAACTTCACCTCTTAATTCTAATTCTGGTTTCACAATTTTAAATTTGACTCCTCTTGCAGTTCAATATGGTATTGCTCAGGTCTACACTTGCACCTAAAAAAAAAGGTGTAATTGCAACTCTGAATCAGCCCCTTGCTCTCAAAGAATTTATTAGGAAGTGTACATTTATACGTACATGACCAACAACAGTGCAAATAATAAACAAATGTTTTCTATTAATGAACATTAACAATGACACCTGTATCAAAATAAATAGGACAGGTTATGTATAAATATAGGACTGGATTCAGAGTTTTAGCGGATGTGCAATGCGGATCCGCTAAAACAAACTATTCAGAGGTGTGATCGAGAATTCAAACACTGGCCAAAGTGTATAAATATACCCCAATGACAGTTAAACTGTCATTAGTTCCGGGATGTCCAGAGTTTGCGACGTCCAAGAAGGGTTTTTATTTTGCCAAGGTCCCCCCCCGGATTAAAAGCTTACAAGACTTAACCCCCAGCATAGCAGGTAAGTATGTTTTTTTTCCCTA
>WWET01000045.1:811120-821218 GCA_011038615.1 Limnodynastes dumerilii | reverse complement strand
TATATATCTATCATTGGTCGAAAAAAATGGGGATATACCTTTTTAATACTTTTCAGGTGGAGGTGGAGCTACCCCTTAAGATATTTCAATGGCCACTTTGTAACACCAGGTGCAGGAAGAGTATATAATTTTGTTTCTATACTTGGTAATAATCTTGTTGCTATTAATAAAATATTTGTACAATAACATTAAAGCTGATCTTATGATTACAAAACACTTTATTATTTATTTTTTATTGTACAATTCATTCTGACAGCTTTCAAATTAATAAATAATACATACTCATTTAAAGATGTTGATCTACTTTATACAAGATACACCCTTCCAGCTTTATCAGTTGGGAAAAGTTGGACAGTCTGTTTAAACTTGATGCATGATACTCAGAGGCTGCATTAAGGGCTTATTCATATCACATTTGTAGCAGTAAGAGTAGCCATGTGGCATATTCCACCAATGTTTTCAAATGCTTCATATCAAATTATTATTAATGGTAACATAATGACATAAGTGTTTGAGATCTCACCTTTAAAAATAAATTTAACGCCTTTAACATCAAGAGGGCCCACATCATGTTCTGGACTATGACGATTTATAAGCCAAGCTTTGTCTTTAAGCATAGTAGTGTTCCCTGTCCATGGCTCAATCACATTTTCATAGAAACATTGAGTTTTTAGTATTGTTCCCTCTGCAATGGACCAATTTTCTGCAAACAAAGACAGTCTTGTTACAATACTTACAATGGGACCTTTAATGTCAAGAGAAAAACGACAAACCAATTTAATGGTACTAGGGATCAACCTCTAGTAACAATATATATCTGCAAACACACTAAACGCTGCTAGTTAAGGGTTGGTAGCCCTTCAAAAAATAAGACAAAGACAAAGACAAAGAAAAAAAGTATAACCAGCGCTGTTAAGTGGAGCAGTATATATTAGTAATATATCTACAAATTGTTAAAAATAAAAAACATAAAAAAACCTTCCAAAAATTAACAATAATTTTATTAAATAAAACAAATCTGGTACCACATATACACAACTAGAAACACATTGTGTATACAAATGTATATAACAATAATAGATCTACAAATAAATGATTGCACAGTCCCGGTGATAGACTCTCACTCTACCAACAATAGCTGGATAATTATAAAACCTTATTGAAAATATTGTTAAACTAGATCCTGGATAAATAATCAAATCTGGTTAGACATTAGGTTGGAAAAAATCAGCCTATAGGTCTCAATAGTTTTCTTTCCAACAATATAATAGTCCTTTGTATATATGTAATTCAGTTTCCAAAATAATTCCACATATCACTTAGTTATAATGTAGCAAAGGCCCTATTATTGTGATCTTGTAGCTGCACTGTGTTAGATAATATCATGCAAACAGTCTTGCAAGTAACACCATTAGAAGGAACACGTGACCGGTCTTAGACAACCGGGAAAACGGGAGCAGTTTAGCAAACTGTAAGATGATACAACAGTCGCCCAGTTCTTTAGCTCCTGCCCGAATCTTAATCTTACTGTAACCAGGAATAAGTGAGAAGTTCCTCTCCTAGGCACCCACGGTGCACAGAATCCTTCCGTACAACCAGTGGCAGAGTTCGCTGGTATGCGCCCGCTTCCTTTATGGTGTAACACAACTAATAAACCATGCAGCAAATAGGGACCTCGTATCGGCTGGTAGTTCACTCCTTAATATAGAGATAGCTCAGATTCATTAGGCAAATAACACCACCCCTAACGCGTTTCATCCAAGGTAGGATTTCATTAGAGGAATCAATGTGAATGAGTCTATCTGTTTCCTGCAGTCTCTTTTATTAAGCGTGCCTGAGTTGATTAATCAACATATGTGCAGTTAACCAATTCAAGGTTCTCTCTAATTAAATGGATACAATATATTTCTCAAGTGCGCTATAAATTTATTTGAAAGGTTTTTCTCCTAAAAATATACATATATAAAAAATACAAATAAAAAACTATACAAATTACAAAAAAAAACGTTTTAATTTATTTAAAACTACACATACTTATAACAAATACATATATACCGAGATATCTTATTTTACGATATATTAATATATAAAGATATTTTCATAAATGCATATATTTCCAAAATTGGGATAAGGAAATGACAATCATATTTATTAATATATCTCAATCTTTCCCTTCTCCTTTAATGTCAGTCTGTTGAAATGATACTAACTTGCATCGGAATGAGGAAATGACACATTGGGCAGATTCAGCCTTAAGTCACCCGTGCGGATCAGCTGTCATATGGACCCAGCCCCTACTGTAAAATTAACATGCCCCTCCCCTACCGCCCACCTTACAGAGTTTAGGCAGACGGAAGGGATGCGCCGACCGGTTGGACAGATCTCCAGATCTCACATTCTAATGTTTCCAGGGCAGCTGAACAATGCTCACCTTCCTGTCATCACCAGCCAAGGTAAGGCTAGTCTCTCACCTCTGAGCACTGGAATTGTTGTGCCCTATAACAACTATCTGCTGTGCTCTTGCTGGGTTCACAGTGCATCTAGATTTGAGAAAAACTAACTTCATTCCGTGAAGCTCTCAGACACTGGCAATGTATTTATATCAGCGCTCAGCATTCATACATGGAGTGCTAAGCGTTGTATTATGTTGCAAGCCTCCGACAGTTTGCTTAGCATTCCGTGAGTGCAGGGGGGCAGTTGCCATGGTCCTCCCTATTCTCAGGGCACCGTAGAAGCCACACCCCCTTGCAACAAAAGCAGATACGCTACTGGCTAGAGGCATTTTAAATAAAAGCCTGTATTCATTAAAAAGTCAACTCATTTTAATGCATACTGGGTTGAATCCAGACTTAAGTAAGTGCTTAAAATTAGTTACTCCTGGGCTTCTTGATTGCAGGGGAGTCATATCTCATCTGTTGCAAACAGTATTAGAGTTGAGAGGTGATGTTTCCTATCCCAAGTCTAAATAACAGTGTGATAGTAAAGCAATTCAAAGATATATCCTTTCATGCAAAGAATACAATTAACTTGACTCCTCCTGCAATCAACATGGTTTAGCCCAGGAGTAACTAATTTCAAGCACTTACTTAAGTCTGGATCCAACCCAATGTTCATATGCATACTAATTATGTATTAATGGATTAATTAATTAATAATATAATAATATGGACACCTGCAATGCTAATGTCTCAACATAAACTATCTGTAAGGATGTGATCATATTATCAGAAATGACCACACAAGGATATAAAGCGCACGGTATTGTTTAATATTAGCTCTGAATTTCTAAACTTTTATGCAATGATCAGATATCATTTATGGCCAACTTTGAAATCCAATCATCTAATAGAGTTTTCTGTTCAGACAATGGGAACTGTAATTCCCGGAATAAAAGTTTACTTAACTTCATGAAATGATGTTTTATTTTAAAAATAGTAGTAATAATAATTGCTCGAAAAATACTGATTGCCAGGTCATCATGGTGACTAGAAATTGGGACCTAGCAAAAGGTTTTGCAAGTATAACTGACGATTGATTTATAGGTCAGGTCACCCTGTTCCGCTTTCTCCTTTGCTCACCTGCTGAAGCTGCTGGGACAGAAGTGCGATGGTGACTGTCCATGTAGTTTAAGTGCACGGATGATCAGTAACTGCGGGGGAAGGGAACCAGCCCTGTGAATAAACTGCAGTGCTTTCTCCACCGATGTCATTGCGCCGCGGAGGAGAAACAGGAAGAAAGGGAAGACTTTGGGTGGTAAGTAAACTGTTTTTGTTATGTATGTAGGTGTGCGTATGTTTGGCATCATGGTGATAGAATCAAAGAGTTAGCTAATACCCCTTTCACACTGAGCTATGGACCCGGGAGTAACGCTGGTCGGGTTGTCAGTGTGAATGGGTCACATGGGTCTGTTGCCCTGGGTCCATGACCCTGGTCGATACCAGGGTTATTCCTGGGATGGCATAACCTGTGCTGCAGTATGAGGGAGGAACCTGGGTTATTCAATATGGGTTCCAATAAAATGATGTAAATTGGGGGATGGGGATCACTGCCTGCCTGTGCCTCCTGTGTGAAAGGCCACAATCCGGGATATACCCTGGTTGTAGCTGTGATTCAAACAGCTGCAACACAGCTATAAACAGTGTTCATTATCCCAGGAGAGACCCGGGATGGGTGTAAAAGGGGCATTAGAAACACACTGAGAGCAAGCCGCAGCAAATAACAGGGTGGCCCAAGCAAGTACTAGCAGAGGTATATGCTAACCTGATGTATGATGTCTGCACCGAGCTGTCTGTAAGTCTGCAGCTTATCGGTACATAAAGTAATAAAACGTGCAGAGAATGTACACTGAGACTAATTCCAGCAACAATTCTACCTACACGTGAGTAGACTGACAGATAAACAGATGTTTAGAGCACTTACTGGACATTAGCAGCAGAAAGAGTATAGTGCAGACACTGGAGTCCATTGCAGGGTTGTGAAATGTCGCTTCTCATTGTGGCACTTTCACTTTCATTTTTCAGCAGAAGACGTTATTCCCCAGGCTGTCCATTAACCCATCCACTGCTGTAGGTGTTTGCTGCTCCTCACAGCCGTGCTGATGTGTATTGTAGTGAGATTACTGAACTGAACACTGCTTAGTATCTGCTCCACAAAACTCTAAACGGTTTTTTTACAGTATAATTAAGGACATTTATACAATCTTGTATTGTATAGTGGGAGTGCCTCGTATTACACTACCAAACTGCTGTCCTTTTATGTTTGCAGGTCATGAGTGAACTTAATGTATTTGAATACACTTTAGTGCGAGAATAAACTTGGTGGTAGGGCAGTGAAGCATTATAAATGATTGCTATAGAGATGGCGCAAATGGGACTTTTATTATTATTATTAAGCGCTTATTTATATAGTGCCACAAATTGTCTGCAGCGCTTTACAGAGAATATTTCACATTCACATCAGTCCCTGCTCCTAATAGAGCTACATACTAAGGTCCCTAAGACATATATACATGCACACACAGGGCTGGATCCAGACTTAAGTAAGTGCTTGAAATTAGTTACACCTGAGCTAAACCATGTTGATTTCAGGGGGAGTCAAATTGATTGTATTCTTTGCATGCAGGGATATATCTTTGAATTGCTTACTGCACACAGATACTGACCAGCTTTACTATCACACTGTTATTTAGACTTGGGATAGGAAACATCACCTCTCAACTCTAATACTGTTTACAACAGATGAAATATGACTCCCCTGCTATCAGCATGGTTTAGCCCAGGAGTAACTAATTTCAAGCACTTTATTTAAGTCTGGATCTAGCCCACAGACCCTTATTCGCTCAGCATAGGCTTCTTAGTTGCGTATCTTGTTGATTTTTTGTTGTGCTCATGCGTAGTCAGCGTGACCACACAATCTATGTAGCCCTTAGCCTTTCTAAGGTAAGAGGAGGTGTGCCAAGGCAGCGTCCATGGGAAGTTAGGTAAAGTGGATGGATGGGGGAAGGATGTAGATTAGGCTGGGAGGGAGGGAGAGCTGGTGATTCCCTGTGCGTATTTTCCCTACTTAAGAGGGAAAATACACACGCTCATAATTGCCATTAGGCATCTAAAACGGGGGCAGAGGAGGGAACTGGAGAAGTAGGTGCAGATACTTAAGTGTGAATCCGGTTCACAGACACTAGCATTAATTTAGTCAGCAGCCACTTAATCTACCAGTATGTTTTTCTTTGCATGTGGGAGGAAACCGTAGCACCCGGAGGAAAGCCCTGCAGACATGGGGAGAACATACAAACTCCTCACATAGAGCAGAAATATGAAGAGCACACCTGTTGTATCTATACTGCATTTATTTCCCTGCTTTCTGCCATTTAGTAGAGACCCAGCATTCACAGAAGAGATGAATCATCATTATCGTGACAAGAAGGAGCTTCATTGGGGATCGCAGGACCAGTAACTTACAATGGCTGGTGATCCTACAGAGTATGCAACTATGCTATTGTCGAATACTAATTTATTTGAACACACACAATAGGAGCTGTCTAATAAGGTTGGAGCACACAATTTGCCTGTTTCGCGACCATCAAGCCTATTTATTTAAGTTCTCAAGCACCCTCCCCCCATTATGAGAGTGTATTCAGGTGTATTTTGTTACTGATGAAGAAATACACAATATGAACATATTCAGAAATGACCAGGCTCTGCTGAGAGGAATCAGAGAGGGGGAGGCAGAGGAAGTATGTAGCAGAGTTCCACAAAATAGTGCTTGTGGACACTTTTATAGCTTCGCTAAGGTGGTCCTAACAAAGAGATTCCCCATATATTATGTGTTTTTACATTGAGACCTAACTCACCCTAACTGGCAACCCATAAAGCCCTTAAATAGCTTCTGTGAACCAACAGCCCCTATCAGCTGCACATTCCATTATGCGCATTGTGAGTGAGAGGAGCAGCATGGGCAGGGGAAAGCAATTCTGCATGACAGAGCAGTCTGCCCAGCAATCTCTGCGGATGAGTTAAGGTTTGCTCGGGAAAGGGGAGTGTCATGGGAGTGCAGTAGCCTCTTACATGCGGACTTTAGCTATCCTGTGTGTGTGGAAAGCGATATTAAGTACAAATCCGCTCCAAAGTTACACAAAATATTAGTTGCTCAAATCAATGTAAAGTTATTCCAAACAGGTGCATGAGAGGCAGGGGTAATCCACACAGCCTCAGCGCAATGGGCCGGATCCTGAAGAACTGCCGACGGGAATTACGTGTAGCTCAGCCGTAATTCCCGTTTTGAAGGCTGTGCGCATGCGCACAACCTTCATACGACGCCGTAAGGGCCGGCAGCCTTAACTATAGTTACGGCCGGCGGCTGTTACGAAAAGGGGGCTCCCCCCCTTTATGCATGTCGTATCTCCGCCCGGGGAGTGCTTGGGGCGTGCACTCCCCGCTCTGATGGTGGCCGTACTGACCTCGGGCGGCCGTAACAGATAGATAGATAGATAGATAAATGGAATATTCTCCCATCTGAGGTGGTTGAGGCCAATACAGTAGAACAATTTAAACATGCTTGTGATAAATATAAGGGTATCCTAAATTGAAACCCAAATTGAGGGTAAATAGGGTCTAGGGTCAGTATAGGTTTCAATAAACAAATGGGCAGACTAGATGGGCCATGTGGCTCTTATCTGCCGTCACTTTCTATGTTTCTATGTAGGTCAGGATCCGGCCCAATGCCATTAGCCAGTATCTAACTATATCGTCCAAACCTAAAATAAAAGATGAATATTAGTCACACATTTACAAATATATTATAAGCCATCAGACACTTTATAAGCTCCCTATAATGGGTAAAACTTCATGGGCCAGATCCAGAACTACTAACGATAGATGGCTTCATAAACTAAAGGCCAGATTTACACAGCAATGGGAAAGGAAATGGGGAGATGTTGCTCATAGCAACCAATCAGATTTTAGCTCTCACTTTTCTGTTACATACTAGAAAATGTCAGCTAGAATCTGATTGGTTGAATGGGCATCATATCCACTTTTCCTTTCCCACAGCTTAGTAACTCTAGCCCTAAGTCTCTTGTCAGTCTGGACAACACTAGCATCAACCCTAATTTTCACTAGCATGCTTTCTGTATCCTGTAAATGAAAGTTATTAGGGCATAATACTGAAACAAATACAACCTTGGGAGAAATATGGGGTTGTCATTAGTGTGTGTATTGTGAAGCACAGTTCTGCATTCAGAACCTTTGTACATAGACAGTTACTGCATACAATCTACATGTATAAATATAAAGCATACTAATATGATAAAATAACAATAAAAATCATAGTACAAAATTTTAATACATATTATACTAATACTAATTAAAACAATACTTTCATAGGGAATGTCATTGAAGAACTTCCATAAAGCTGAAAGATCTCTTAAGTACGAGGTAAATCATAGAGAAAGGGAAACGTCCAGATCATCATTTCAATCTCTTATTCAGTGTGTTTATCGATTTCTGTGTCCTCCAATCACAGATGCCAGCATAGCCACACATTCTGCACTTCCAGGCATCCTCTATGTCCACTCCCTGGACTTCTCTCAGCCCCTTCCAATATGATAAGTAAAACGTCACTTGCTCCATAATTGTGTCCTTATCAAAGTCCACCACATCATATCCTAAAAGGGAACCATCCCCTTGATAGCAATATTCAAGTTTTAAGCTGTCAATCATGGGCAAATCAGAGAAAGCGAGGTTCAAACAAGTCAGCTCCAAGAGATCTTTGAATGTAGACGCAGTCAGCCCGCATTGGATAGCGTGTTGCTTCACTTCATGTCCCAACTCTTGTTCCGGCCTCATTTTCAAGCAATCAGTGAGGACGTCTGGCTGGAGAACTCCACTTACCATGCCGTCAAAGAGCAGCTTGTAGAGAGACACCTGAAAGACATCACTATGTGTTTATGCCACCCCCATGATGAAAGGATACAAAACATCATAACAATGAACTATAAAAGACTAAACCTAATTACAATGAAAGCTTGTATGTAAAAATAGCCCATTGGGCCAGATTCAGACCTCGTTCATTTTCTGGCAGTCTGCACAGAAGAGGGGAGTGACCCCCCCCCACCAGTGTCACTGCCCTCACTCGTATGCATTTACGAAGCCATAAGACTACCTTAAGTGTCCTCTGCATATCAGCGGTCCGTATAACCCCTGATACACACGGAACTCTAAAGCCCTGCCTACACAAAACAATTAATGGGAAGTATTTTGCTGAACGAAAACTGTATTTTCAAAATACAGGCAGCTGAAAGCTCATTTTCGGCTGGCTCTATTTCCAAAATATTACGAATTAGAAATTTTACTAATGAATGGGTAAGTATGCTGAATTTATTTTCCCATTCATTAATTCAGAAACCGCCACAGCAGACCCGTCGAACAGGATGAGTGAAGTGGAGTCCTAGGGTTAGGATGCGGGGAGGGGGGTCTTAGGGTCAGGCTGCGGGGAGGGGAGTCTTAGGGTCACTGCAGGGAGGGGAGTCTTAGGGTCAGGCTGCAGGGAAGGGAGTCTTAGGGTCAGGCTGCAGGGAGGGGAGTCTTAGGGTCAGGCTGCAGGGAAGGGAGTCTTAGGGTCAGGCTGCAGGGAGGGGAGTCTTAGGGTCAGGTTGGGGTGGGGGGAGTCTTAGGGTCAGGCTGCAGGGAAGATAGTCTTCAGGTCAGTCTGCTGGGAGGAAAAGCTTAGAGTTAGGGTAATGGAAGGAGAGGATTAGAGTTGTATTGATACTTACCATTAATATATTGCTGTAACTTCATTTTTAGGATGATCAATTGCTTCTCCTCAGTGAGGCAGAAGCAATTGATTTGACAGCCAGTTCGCAAGAGTCTGGTATAAAACGGCCCTTTCGAAAAAAAGCCGTTCTAACTACTGACCCACACCCACAATTTACATGTGCCCTGCCCTCCCCTACACAGTTTAGGCGGGCGAGAGAATGGACGCTTGGAGTTTCATATTGTAACATCTGCCAAACCTGTCTGATCTGAAAATCACCTGCTCTTGGAAGATGGGTGACGTTTGCATGTCTGAATTAGGCCCATAATTATTGTTATCATTATTATATATCTGAGGTTTATTCCCTCACCACATGAGTTATACAAAGATAACACAAAGAGCTCTGAACACAACATCAGCGGGAATCCGAAACCGAATCCCTGCTGGATATAGCCTTCTGTGTGCTGGGAGGCCAGGCCCCTGCTCACACAGAGCTTTGTATCAAGGCTCCTAACTTATGAATCACTTAAAATGGGGAAGGATCATAACTCCGGATAGCATGGCGGGTGTAAGGCACACTCCTACTGTATAATAAAAATACCGACCCCCACCCTGTCGTCAGAAAACATCTATCATGGTTCTGGATTCACAGTTACGTAGTTTTCATCTGACGTACGTTGTTTTAATAATTGAGCTACTATGCATGCTTATTTACGCTATCTACATACCATTTCTGTACATAGATTTTGTAAGCGCAGTCTTTAGATACGTAGGTCTTTGGTAAGTAGATAGCGTAAATAAGCTACTACACATACGTAGTAGCTCAATTCTTAAAACAACGTACGT
>WWET01000045.1:796693-810948 GCA_011038615.1 Limnodynastes dumerilii | reverse complement strand
CAGGTTGGGGTGGGGGGAGGCATAGGGTCAGGTTGGGGTGGGGGGAGTCTTAGGGTCAGTCTGCTGGGAGGAGAAGCTTAGAGTTAGGGTAATGGAAGGAGAGGGTTAGAGTTGTATTGATAATTACCATTAATATATTGCTGTAACTTCATTCTTAGGATGGTCAATTGCTTCTCCTCAGTGAGGCAGAAGCAATTGATTTGACGTTCGGTTCGCAACAGTCTGGTATAAAACGGCCCTTTTGAAAAAAAGCCGTTCTAACTACTGACCCACGCCCACAATTTACATGTGCCCTGCCCTCCCCTACACAGTTTAGGCGGGCGAGAGAATGGATGCTTGGAGATTCATATTGTAACATCTGCCAAATCTGTCTGATCTGAAAATCACCTGCTCTTGGAAGATGGGTGACGTTTGCATTTCTGAATTAGGCCCATAATTATTGTTATCATTGTTATTATATATCTGAGGTTTATTCCCTCACCACATGAGTTATACAAAGATAATACAAAGAGCTCTGAACACAACATCAGCGGGAATCCGAAACCGAATCCCTGCTGGATATAGCCTTCTGTGTGAGTGCCTGGGAGGCCCCTGCTCACACAGAGCTTTGTATCAAGGCTCCTAACTTATGAATCACTTAAAATGGGGAAGGATCATAACTCCGGATAGCATGGCGGGTGTAAGGCACACTCCTACTGTATAATAAAAATACCGACCCCCACCCTGTCGTCAGAAAACATCTATCATGGTTCTGGATTCACAGTTACGTAGTTTTCATCTGACGTACGTTGTTTTAATAATTGAGCTACTATGCATGCTTATTTACGCTATCTACATACCATTTCTGTACATAGATTTTGTAAGCGCAGTCTTTAGATACGTAGGTCTTTGGTAAGTAGATAGCGTAAATAAGCTACTACACATACGTAGTAGCTCAATTCTTAAAACAACGTACGTAAGACGAAAACTACGTAACTGCGATCCAGACCATGTTTACAATGTTAGTGGACATCTCAAAAAAATCTACACTGCTGTTAAAGAATGTTTTGCGAATATCTAGTTTAATATCGCTATACAATGTATTGCCTTGGTTTTGATAGCCTAGCGCTTTTAAGTCAAAACTTACTTTACATAATGTTAAGAGGAGATAAGACATTAATAAGAGAACAGTGTTCATTCTGCATCCTTACTATAGAAATACATTCACCTGTAAATCGTGACTTTTCCTCTGAGCAGAACGCGGTAGCGTCGGGCTAACTCTTGTTTTCAGCTCCTTCAGTTCTAGCTCACCTTTGGAGGAATAACCCAATTCATCGATCACGCCCACTACATAAATACCATCCAGCTCCCCGAAAACGGGAAACTCTCGTACACAGCCACCTAGAGGCAGAATCAGAGCATCAATTAGACCATGAAAAAAAGCTAATACATTTTTCAAGGTCATAAACAAAGGTTTGTAAAATTTTAGAAAAGGAGGTATCAGGCTGACAGTTATAGGACTGGCATGGTACGCTTTAAAAAGGTATAGTAAGAAAAAATGTATTGTTTACCTTGTCTCCACTCTTCCCTCACTCTCTTCTCTGCCCTGTCCCGCCCTCTCCTCTGCCCTGTCCATGCTCTTTCCTCTGCCCCGTCCATGCTCTTTCCTCTGCCCTGTCCATGCTCTCTCTTCCGCCCTGTTCCACTCTTTTCTCTGCCATGTCCCGCAATCTCCTCTGCCTTGTCCTGCTCTCTCCTCCGCCCTCTCCCACTCTCTCCTCCGCACTGTCCACGCGCTCTCTACAATACCCTCCCCAATCCTGCAGAATCCTGACCACAGACAGCGGATTTCTTTTAGTATAATGTTCACACTTAATGTAAACAGGGACCATATCCTGATCTAAGAATCACAGGCGACTTACACATGCTAGATGCAGAAGTCGATTGTTCCATTGAGACTGCACATTCACAATCCTGGACGTACAAATACTGGATTCTGTATGTCTAGAATTTCTGTAAGTGGTACGAGCCAGTCCTCCATGCGTAATTTATACACACAATGGTCCTGACTATTTAAATCCTACAGTAAGCCATAAATATACACTTACACTTATACACTTACATGTGGACAAGAAAAGGTAGGGTTTTGGATATGTAAGTGTCCAGAATTCCATATGTGAGTGGGGGAATTCCCTTTACACTCATGTAAGGAGCAGACGGATGTGCGAAACCCCTCCGTATGTCTGCATTATGCTCCTAGTTCAGGATCCAGCCCAATGTCATGTCCTATAATCACCGGTAGACTTATACCCTTTTCATATCACCACTAAAAAAAGTCAGGTTTTTGGTAGTGATGAGAAAGGTGCCGGGGTCCTGCTCTCAGATTTAAGAATCCTGGACACAGACACAGAAAAAAGAAAAGTTTTTCCAGTGTCCGACCCCAGTAAGTGGTGGTGTGAAATATGCTGACCTGGGTTTTCCAACACACCTGATTGGACAGATTTGTTTACTGTTGCTATGACAATGTGCAGCCCTTAATACTGTGAGGGCAGATTCGGGAAGCAGATTTTCCTGGGTTTACCCTGCAATTTTTTTTAAAAGACCCACTTAGGGATATTTTTTTTGCAATGAAAAGCCACGGCAATCACCCAGGTGAAAAAACCTGAGTTATTTCTGTGGTGGAGATGTGAAGGGGGTATTATAAACATTTAACGCACTCTGACTACTGAAATCTGTTCACCTTTGAAGTAATAGAGAATTTAGCTATACTGATACAAGTGATAGTTACTGTTTCCAGTTTGATAAATATTAAATTATAGCTTTTAAAAGGGATTATTTGATTTTTTAGGGGACCAACCTGCCAAACTTATAGTTTCTCCTTGTGCTGACATTCTTCCCTCTCGTGGCAATATCTTCTTTGTGACCTTTGTGACTTCTTTGTCAGTTATCTCACTGTCTACAGATTACCTTTAACATCCAACCTTTGTGGCTTTTACCATGGAGAAGCAGTGCCCTGTTAGACCCTGGGCATAATAATATTGCCAATCTAAACTGCTCTGGGATTCCTAACATCTTGTGCTCCTTATGGAAACTTACTAAACTGACAAAACTATGCACTATATACATAGAGTATCTGTAGCCATCTATATGATCTTAATAGTTATTTACATATAACGAAAATGCTTTAAATGCTGTGTCCTTTAAATTGAGCAACACAGAAAGGTCTTAATGGATCCTTCTGTATATTTGGCCATGTCAGATTTATTATATAATAACTGTGAAATAATCTTAAACTATGCTACACACCTGACTGCAACACCGGGATCATAGCTAGAATATTGAGACATTTTATTGCCCAGGAGTCCTCACGGGTCTGTGTTGCTATGGATACAACATCATGAACTTCCAGCTCTGGAATAGATAAACCATAACAGAGGAACATGAGTGATTTTAATACAAAATTTAGTTTCAGATGACAAAATTATTTTAGAATTAATTTTTCCAACCAATCCTGGCTAACCTCGGGCCAAATGTATACTAGAGCCTTCGTTCATTGCTGCGGTTTTCTCTGGCTGTACAAGCTCCGGAAGTTCAATTTTGTATACCATCTGCTGTTCACACCAGACCTGAGAACTGATGTCAGTCACCGTCAAGTACTTTAGATGGTATTTCTCCAGGGGGGTATGCACTTCTTGCTTTCTTTTTCTTTGCACATTCTCTGACAGCCCCTTTTCTCCTGCCACAAACTGATGCAGAGTTTCTGTACTTTCTTCATTCCCGTCACTAGGTAGAACAAAATGGAAAAGAAATGTTGGCTGTGTTAGAAAAAAAAACAACACTTTTTTGAAACACCCTATTTTTTTTTAGCAAATCTGTATAGTACATTGTAGGTAACAAAAAGGTGATCATGTAAAGTTGTGCTTGCATGTAGTGTTTTTTGACCATATGTTTTATTTATCTATGGGTTTTTATTTACCGCCATCAAATTACGTAGTACAGAGAATATTTCACATTCACATCAGTCCCTGCCCCGTTGGAGCAACATTCTAAGTTCCCTAACACACACACACACTAGGGTCAATTTATTCTGCAGCCAATTAACTTTCCAGCATGTATTTGGAGCATGGGAGAAAACTGGAGTGCCAGGGGGAAACCCATACAGACAATGGGAGACCATACAACCTCCACACAGATAAGGCCTAGTCCGGGAATTGAACTCATGACCTAAGTGCTGTGAGACACGTCAGTGAGCCACCAAGCTGCCCGTAAGCATACCTGAACTTTCTTTAAACCACATTTGCCCCAAAAGCAGGCACAGGCAAATGTGTGCTATGATGATTTGTATGCAGTCCATGCAGTGTGTGCTTTCCGGCGTTGAGTCATTGTATGTTTTTAATTAATAATCATTTCTAAAATGCACAAGTGCTCCACTTTTAAAAGTATTCATTTTACCTGCCTGACCCTGGGGCAACTGAGCATGCACATATCAGAGATGTTGGGATTGGTGGCTTATCTCATATTTGCTAATGTGTGTAACTAACCTTTCTGCATTTTATTTTGCAGATACGATGGTATAGTGCAATAGTACACTTTCTGGCTAATAGAAGTGTTGCTGTGGCATTTTCTTTCCTTTGTTTCTATGTATTTCCCTAGATTAATAATATTGCTATGTGAGGAAATCTGATGAGAGGTAATATCAATTTGGGAAAAAGTAGACAAAAGGCTACTTTTACAAGCAGCACTAAATCATTATACCATATTTTCATTACATTTCATATGTTTCAATGAATATAGCTTTACATGTACCTTTTACCGAGCTTTGCATTTCCATGTTCCCTTTGTTTATTCTTTTTTTCTTGTACAAAAGTGTCATCTATTAACATAAATAATTCTCTTATTAAAACGTATTCATTATACTGCAATACAGGACTGTATATAATATATTATGTATATTGCTTCATATCACTTTAACAGCACATTGGTCAAAAAACGCTAGAAATTTAAGTGCTGTAAATTATGACCAATAAACACTTTTTAAAGTATTATGCATTTAAGCATTCTTTATTTTTTTTAGACAAGATAGTGGAAAGGGCTTTGTCAACTCGGCAGTAATATAGACAAATCAGTGGTGTGCTCAAAACATCCCGTTAACAAATATGTGTGAACTGGATCTAGAGTTTGAAAATAGAAAAAAAACAGGTGGAAAAACCTTGCTGAATTTCTCAAGGGGTAAATTTAATTACATTTTTTGCATGCAGGCAGAATTCTTTGCTTTTGTTTGCCGTACAGAAATACTGACCAAGTTTTATTTTAACTGTTATTTAGACTTGGGCAAGGAAGCATTATCTCTTATACTGTTTGTAACAGATGAAAGTTGTCTCTCTATGAACTTCAACATTATTTATCTCAGGTGTAAATATCAATCTGATTTCCTTTTATTGTTAATCTCTGGATCATCATATCATGACATAGGTTCTTTCCATTAAGGGGAACTAGATCAGGGTTGCCACCTTTTAATATCTTCTCATCAGGAGATTTCGGAGAGAAGAAATAAATAAAGTTATGGGGGCGGGATTTGATGCAATTCACAATTTTAAGCCCGCCTCTTGTCAAAGCTTCAATTCCTGCTTTTACTAGGGATGTGATGGGGCTTGATGAAGTAAATTGTGTCATCAAGCACCACCTATCCTTATTAATGCTGCAGACTACGATTTGTGGATTTGCATGAATTTCGCAAGTCTCCTGGATTTTCCATGAAAACCATGAACTATAGACTGCCCATAGCACTCATAAATGATATATTTAATGGAAGTCAAGTGCATTGTTTAGTCAACTGCTACTCAGACTCATGGGCTTATGAATGAATGGCCCTAAATAACAGTTTGTACAGTGTCCATAGTCCTTATGGCTTGGTCAGGTGTTAGGAAAATAAAATATAAATGCATAAAATAAGTAATAATGAAATCAGTGTTAGGCTGCAATGCGTTATTATAGACCTTTTCCACCAGGCAGTTACATAAGTTTTGCATTAAACACTGAGCCTCTGTTATAGCAAGTTCCATTTAATGACTGGTTTCTATCATGTTTACATCGTGAGCTTAGGTTGATGAACTATTTCAATGTACCACCAGGGTACATGAGTCGGACACTTGCACTGAGGACTGTCTGGCGCGTCATAAAGCGCCGCCCTTAACTTTATGGACCAATAAGAACGTACATTCTCCGCATTGGCTCGAAAGCCGCGCCCAGTGGTGACGTCACTCACCGCTCTCCGCTCGGCTTTGGAGCATCAGTAGCTCAGAGTCGCTGATGTCGGAGAATTCGTCCTCTTCGTTGTCGGGGTTTTTCTCTTTTCCTACCACCCCATTTGGTCCAGTGCCGGGATTGCCATCACTACCACCTGCGACGGCAGTTCCCTCGTAATCGGGGCCTCCTGACATAGCCTCTCTCTTTATAGACGCTGCATGGCCTGGGACGGTTTCTATGAGGTTTCCTTTGTTTTTGCGTTGTGATGACGTAATGTGGGCGTCACCAGAGTCACGTGATTCATATGTCCTAACCCACAATATACATCAATTACTGGGAATCTCCTGATAGGAAGCTTCCAGGTAGTGACTTACAGAAGAAGGCTTCCAAGTTTCTAATACGTTTACTTAATTCACACTGAAAACAATACAATATAAATTTGCAGTTAATTTTCATGTTTGCCAAGCCACGAGGAGAATGTAGCAAAGCTCTTTGTACACTTGATGTTGAAACCGTTGAATAGAATAGGAGAGTTCTTTGGAGAAGTGAATTTGGGTAAATTAGTGTATTATTGAGCTAATTCATTGGCCACACAAAGGATTGTACTTTTAGAAAAATATAGCATAATATTACACAGGAATTTTATAAGTCTATAACAGTGTGACTGAAATTGTGAGATAAGACCACTTAAAGGTAAACAGTTCCAACACAGCGCCTCAACATAGAATTTGACAGCAGAACCATTAGGCACATCTAGTCCCATTCCACCCTTCCTGTGAAGCAACCTTTCTCCCCCCGAAATGCACTAGTTATTATTGTAGTATGTTTTTGAACTGTGGAAGGAAACCCATGCAGACATGGGGATAAAATACAAACTCCACACACAGGTAAGGCCTTGTCCAGAAATTGAAATCATGACCTCTATTCTGTGCAAGACTGCTACTCACTGAGCCACCGTGCTTGGGAATGCTTTTATAAAAAGCAACACAGAGGATAGTGTGAGCACAAAGGAGAGGAGTTAAGAATTTAAATTATACAGTATGGGTGTGTCTTATATCCTATGCAGATTTCCAATCCGTTCCCATTAAGTGAGGATGGATTTAATTTTTTTTTTTATATTTATTTAATGAAGCACACCACAAGTTACAAATGGCAAGCAAGAAATGAAAAATACAATTGTCAAATATGAACAGGTTGGCAGAAAGATTCCACAACATAGCGAACATTGCAATCTCGGTGTAAAAATTCTAGTGATATATAAAGTATTGCCTCTATCGCTTACCAAACATCAAAACATTAAGTTTAGTCAAAGTTATATTACTCATGTTTACCGGAAGGTCATCTTGTCCTCTAATGTATGTCAGTCACATGAAGCAAATCATAGAAACTATGAGAGAATAATAGATTGGTCTTCTAAGGTTATAGGGGGGTTAAGATCATACAATCTCAGTTCAAACCACATGGTTACGGAAACAATACCAAAGTTGAGTTTTAATTTTGTCTGAAGTTCAATGAAGTTCAAAAAGAAGGAGTGTAAAAACAATTGCCTGCGCTGATAACCAAGATAATATGTAAAAACTATAAGCCACAATAGGTGAATAATAAACAAATATTTCAAAATCGTTCTGGCTAATATCAAAGGAATAATACCAGATGCAAAAATTCAGTCTTTCAAAAAACGTCCTTAAGATGAATTAGAAGAGAGGGGATGTCTCTACACAATATGAGTTCCTCTTTCTCAGTTCAAAACTGTAATATGCGGTATGTAGCACACTGTCTCTATCCCAAAGATAATACAGTCTAAAAAATAATTAGAAATCGATAATTACAGTAAGCGCTTTTTAGGATTTTATATAAAAAGTTCATTTACTTAACAATGTGATACACGTGGGAGGGGCATATTCTATTTATAAGCCCTGTCCCATACCACATACTCCATCCTAGCCTTGACAAAGACCCCCAGTGCGGGTTGAAACACATTGTATTGTCTAAAATGGGCCATTTGTACAAGCAACTGCATCCACATCTCCACCAATATAATAATAACCTGCAAACATACAAAAGGTATATGTGTAATAATGTACCAAAATCCAATATCTGACATGATTAATTATAAAAAAATAAATATAATAATAAATATAATAGAAATTGAAATTAATAAAAAAGATTGCATATGAAGTGTGTTTGCTTTGGATCATATTTTGTGTGTTTCCAGCCCACACATTATTACGTTAGATTTTATATTGGCACTAGAAAATTGAATTACCATCTTTATAGGTTGGATCCCTGAATTTAGCTAATCTATGAATTACGGTCACATTTTCTCTCTGCACCCAAATTCATACGATTCAATTAACCCAATCCAGGCTTAAGAGAGGATGTACTTGTGACAGAATTTTAATGTTACGGAATAAAAAAAACAAAAACATTATATATATGCTAAACTAGCTCACAGATAAAAAAAAAGAGATAATGATGTGAAAAGTTACACTTAATTTTAGGGGGAGTAAAATTAATGTTGTGTGCATGCGGAGAGAATACTTTGTGTTTGCTGTTTGCTCATTGTACACAAGATACTAACAAGCTTTACTTTTAAACTGAAAATTTAGGCTTTGGCTAGGAAACATCACCTCCCAGCTCTAATACTGCAGACCCTCCAACACAACCCATTCCATTAGGTACAATTAAATCCGCTCCTGAGTATCCAACTGTCACTCACCTGGTTTAAATGAATTAACTGATATTTAAAAAAACTATTTGCCGCTTCAACAAAGGTAGTTACCATAGTAACTGACAGTTGGAAACTGAGGATCAGAGTATTTTGTACCTAATGGAAAGGGTCATATTGGAGGGGTGTGGGTCCCCGCTTAGAACGGCCTATTTCGATAGGGCCGTTTCCTCCCAGTCATTTTCAAACTGGCTGGGATTTTGATTGCATATGCTTTGATGAGGCATAGCAATCGATCCACGGAGCACTGAACTTTCGGTGCTCCGAAAGGTAAGGGAAAAAAGTACCCCAACCGATGCCCTAATTCTAACCCTAACCATCCCCTCTCATTACCCTAACCCCTTCCCCACAGCCTGACACTAACCCTCCCTTCCCTGTAGCCTGACTCTAACCCGCCATCTCCTGCAGCCTGATCCTAACCCTCCCTCCCCTGCAGCCTGACCCTAACCTTCCCTATCCCGCAGCCTGACCCTCCCTCCCCTGCAGACTGACCCTAAGCCTCCATCTTCCACAGCCTGACCCTAACCCTCCCTCCCCTGCAGCCTGACCCTAACCCTCCCTTCCCTGTACACCCTGGAGAGGTTACCCACCTTTCCTTGCGGCGGGATAGTAACGGCGGTGGGGTTTCCTATTCAGAATGGGTGAGTATGCCAATTAGAAGTCTCAAAAATGTTCAGATGATTTTCAAAGGTTTATGCAATGGTCCCCAGTAGATTTTATTGTGTTGTAGTTGTAGAAGTATTGCACTATGCTGTGTGCACCCACGTTCTTTTGCAGATAATATGCATGAATATTAACATAATACTTTGGGAATAAATTATTGAATTCCTTAATGTACTTTACTACACTGAATTTAATTTCTGACTTACACTGTGGTAGTAATGTGTCTTCCTGGATTTAATATTATGAATTATTCACTTACTAGTACAGTGCAATATGTTACTCAAGCGGAAATCTCTGGTTAATGGATTTTAAGTTATTATATTTAATTGATGAATCGTAAGGTTGGTGATTTTTCTATCTCCTGACATTTCTTTAATTTAGTTTTGTAGTCACACTGGTATATGCTTCCTCTAAGCTGACAGAGATGCAGGATACATGCATACAGTACTTTTTTAATTAATTATAATTAGAATAGAAAGTCTGATTTCTCATAGAACTTTAGTTTACTTGCAGATTAGAGGGAAATGCAAAACAAACTTTGTCAGTGTCATGTTCAACACATTTTTGTTTATCTTGGATTACACATCTTTTGTTAACAACTTATGTCACCAGTAGATGGCAGCGTAGGAAAGTCAAACATTTGATTGGTAGATACTTAGCAGGCATGAATTAAGCTTCTGAGTCCAGATTCACAGTTACGTAGTTTTTGTATGCGTAGTAGCTCAATTCTTAAAGCAACGTACGTAAGACGAAAACTACATAACCGTGAATCCAGACCCTGGTTTCTATTAAGGCGTATTCCAAATTGGAAATGCATAGTTTTTAATGTGCTCCTAAAATCACAAAAAACATCTGTGGTTTAATTTTGTGTGATAAATGTCATATTGTATCTTTTACTCACTACTAAATTCTGTCTGCTTTCATGAAACTGACCACCATAGTCAGCTGCATACCCTGAATACACTCTGCCCTGCCATATAAGATTTTAGATTTATTTTCCTCATAAGTTGTGTTGTGGTTCCTGCAATCCCTTCCCCCCAGATGCTAACAACAAAGCAGCCCAGGAGGCTGCAAAAGAGACAGCAGGCTGATTAGATCCAAGGGTGGAACAGGCAGGGCAGCTTTTCTGTGGATGTGCAGAACAGCAGTTTATCCGCACATGTATGAACAGACAGGAGTGGTTCGCTGCTAAGAACGGCCCTATTTCGATAGGACCGTTCTCTCTCTGAGATATCGATTGCTTATGCCTCAAAGAGGCATAGCAATTGATCCCCAGAGCACCGAACATGGTGGTCCGCAAGGTAAGGCTAAATACTACCCCAACCCTTAATTCTAAACCCTTAATTCTAAACCCAACCCTCCTCTTCCATTACCCTAACCCTCCCTTCTCTATAGCCTAACCCTTAGACCCCCTCCCACCAGCCTGACCCTAACTCTCCCCTTCTATGGCCCTAACCCTCCCTTCCTAAGAGCCTAACTCTAACCCCCCCAACTCTAAAAGTCCCCGGAGAGGACCTCTCCAGAGCTGTCAGTGGCGGGTCCTGTGCAGGTGCAGGTCCGGCTCCCTATTCGAAATAGAGACAGCCGAAAAGTAACTTTCATCTGTCATCTATTTCTGAAAGCAGCCCATCGTAGCAGGGACTGCAACCGGAACGGACAACTGTTCTGTACAGGACTGCTGTTAGTTGAGGGGCTTGGTGCAGGTCAGTCGTCATTTTGCAGATCAGCAACTGATTAATGCATGTGCAGACCAGTGGCTGCTTACTGAGAACTGTTTATACAACTGCCGCTGACAGCCTAATGTGGCTCCTCAGGCTTGAAGTCAGACAGCAGCTCTGTGGTTAAAGCCTTTGTCTCTCAGCCAACCACAAGGAGCACTAAGCTGTCAATTACAGCTGTGATGCAGTTGTGGATATGTGAGTCATCCACCATTGCCTTATAGCCACTGCTCCCACTTCTCAGCAGCTTCAACTTTAGATACAGAACTGCGGCCAGCCTGCTACAATATATCTTTAGCATTCCACAGCGCTGTGTATGATGCTTCCATGGAGTAGTAGTATGGATAGCGCCATTACCAGTCTACCAGTCACTACCAGTCTCCAGCAGCATCATACACAGAGCCACAACACGCTAATGTTTGTAGCAGACGGCCTTACGGCTCTGTATATGAAGCTAGTGGTGGTCCCCCCATGGCAAGGGCAAGATTCTAAGGTTGGTTCTGCTTCACAACCACCGCTCTGTTGAAGCGTAGACCACTGGTTTCACTGTGCATGCGCCAGATGGAGGTGGGGCACTGGTCATGTCTCATCCCTATCCGGGGAGCTGCAGGTGCCCTTGCCCTAGGTTGCTCTATATTATCTAAACAATTACATACAGATAAATAGATAAATATGCAATAGGAGAGTATTTAAGATTACAAGCCTGTAAATAGGCTTTTATAAGATATCTGTATTCCACATATACCATGAAACTGTAGTAGCATAAATGTCCATAGAGTCGTTGTGAGGATACAAGTTCTTCAGATCACTCATACACAGAGTATATGGAAGTCAAACAGGTTTATTCTCCAACGTATATGAATAACAGCATCAAAGTCCACACAGCACGGCACACAGTAGAAGCTCCAGACAGGGATGTAATAAGTCCCGTGGGAAGGGTTCTACAACAGATCTCTGGCAGAGTATCGCCTCTTAGCTCACATCAGTGTCTCCCCCTCATCTCTCAGGGTAACCTGTTTTATCACCCTCATAATCCCCCTCTGTGAGAATGGCCTGGCCAGGGGAATTGCACAGGGTCCTGACTGGTGGGCTCCAGCCCCCCAACCTCCCCTACATGTACTCCCTTAGGTGACAGCTGCTGGGTCTAGCTACTGGCTGTCTGGTAGAGCCCTCTAGTGGACAATAGAGAACAAATAAAAGGGACAATTCTGCCTTAACTCATAACTCCTGATTGTCCCCCGTGGAGGTAGAATTTAACCCATGAAGTGCTATTCCAGGGAGATGTCACTGTTACTTATTTATGAAAACGCCTATGGCCGTATATAACACATAAAGTAATACAACAACACATACCCATAAATATAACACAGCTGAACTGGGGGAACAACAGGGCTAAAATGTACAGGCAGGGTAAGGATTAGGATGAAGAGTAATAAGTTACATCCCCCATCTCATTTCTTTACAGTCGTAATAATAAATAAATAATAATTTATATAATATAATATTTAAATAATAATAAAAAGTACATCGGTTACAACAGCGTCAGGTTTCTACAACGTATAAATAGAACTGGTACAACCCGTGTATTATTAATGGTTAGAAACTCTCCCAATTCACCATGTTTCCTGCTTCACTTACTAACATTACTTATTTCAGACTTTTCTTTCAAGTTTAGGCGCATATAATAGACAGTAATTTATTCAATGGTTGTTTCCGTAAATTAACACTGATTTTCCATGTTGTTCCTTTTTTGCTTCATCAGCTTATCACTTGAAAATGAGCGGCTATTCAATGGAGTGCCATTGTCTGCAACGGCTATTTCTGTTTTGCTGATATATGGATTGTGCTTTAACTTTAATTACTGCATTGAACAGCATTAAAACTGTCACATTCTACTCAGACACTTTATTGGATTTGGCAAAACAGCTGATTGTTCAGCCCGGGAAAACTATGAGCAGTATTTGGAATTTAAGGCTGTATTTTGTCTCTGATGTCCCCTGTAGATTTTAGATGAATAAGTGTATTGAACGGTACACAGCCTAAAGACAGACAATTATATTTTCAGTGAAACCCCTCCCAAAAAAACAAAACATTCAAGTTAGAATTAAAAATGATATGGTACTAACAACAAATATACATCTTGAACTGGATCTAAACTTAGACTGGACTGCGCTTGGAGCCACTCCCCCTACACGCACACCCTTTCTGGATAGGACCCTTATTTAAAATAATTATAAGGGCACAGTTGTGCCCTTATATTAAGTTTGACTATAATAAACATCATTCCGCCATTGACTTTCTGTCAGAGGGGGGGCATGGTGTTTGATGGGCTGTAGCTCAAAAAGTATTTTATGCATTAAGATGAAATTTTCACCAGTCTGTGGAGAATTGTCTGCTGGTGCTGCATGCCAAAATTTATAGTGAAATAATTAAAAATGAAAAAACTGGAACAGGTTAAAGTGGAAAATGTGGCCGTTTTTTTTACTTAATGTTTTCTAAGGTCACATTACATTGAAAATTAATTGGGAAGGCATAACTCAGTGCAGAAAGGGTCTTTTCACTAGCTGTTTGTTGTTGTGAGGTGTCAGAGAAAATGACAGGTGTTTTACAATTTAGAAAATGTGCTGCATTATAGAGATAGGAGAGAGAGTTCCCAGCTCATAACATTGCGCATGTCAAGTAAGAGCCCTCTGCTGGGGGCACTGATACTGCCTTCACATGAGAGGAGTAAGGTGGCCACTTCACTCGGATTTTCCTGGAGTGCTGGAGGAGAAATCCGCTATAATAACTCCTTCTGGTGGGCTAGGGGGTGTTTTGGTATGGTAAGCAATACAGACATGGTATATATCACATCCTATGGTAAGCAATACAGACATGGTACCATCACATCCTATGGTAAGCAATACAGACATGGTATACCT
>WWET01000045.1:781930-795467 GCA_011038615.1 Limnodynastes dumerilii | reverse complement strand
TTTTCACCATTTTGCCACAGACTTTGCAATACTGTTGCATACTTTTTTTGCACTTTCTACACGTTTGATTACTATGTTTCTATTTGTTTTCCTCAAGTAACCAATGAGGTGTCTGGATTACATTGGATTAAAACCTGTATTTCGATTACCTCATTTCATGTTTTTTGGCTCATTTCTTCAACCCGTGCTGGCTATAGACCCTTCTCTGTAAGACCATTTGCTGTTATATTACTTCATGCCATGCACACACCACCTTTTATATTTAATTCAGAAGTGCGGATTCTCTTCCCCCTTGTGAGAAATTTGTGCCTATATACACATACACATACACACATCACTGTCTATAAACACACACACATACATCACTATCTATATACACACACACATCACTATCTCTCTCTCTCTCTCTCTCTCTCTCTATATCACTATCTATATACACACACGCACATATAGTTATTAAAAGCAAATATATTAGCTTTATAATAAGCTATGAAATTCCATAGACAAAAAACCTTGCGGTTTAACATGTCTGATTAAGGTTTCTTGCATTGACACAAAACATAGAAACCTTTAAAACTTTACCGTTACCAAACCAAAAAGCAATGAAATTACGACATTAAGGCTGGAGTCTTAATGGACGTGTTCCTTAAGCAATACAGACATGGTATACCTCACATCCTATTACCATCAAAGGCACATATCGGTGCTATCTCTCAGTAATCGAAATCAATTCTTGCATTGACACAAAACATAGAAACCTTTAAAACTTTACCGTTCAAACACCAAAAAGCAATGAAATTACGACATTAAGGCTGGAGTCTTAATGGACGTGTTCCTTAAGCAATACAGACATGGTATACCTCACATCCTATTACCATCAAAGGCACATATCGGTGCTATCTCTCAGTAATCATCTAGAAATCAATTAAAGATATGAGAGGAAAATGGTACTAGTGCCTCATTGAAATACAGAGGTGTAAATATTATCCACTTGGCTAAAGTGGATTTCTATAGGTGATATTGTATTAGGCAACATACATAAACCATATAAGTCAAAACTGGGGGGGAACAACAATATAGGACAGAGAGAGAAAAATCGATGAAGGAAGGGAAGGCACATAATAATCGGTTCAGAAAAGATAATACGCCACCAGTGACGATCCTACAGAAAATATGTAAGGGGTAATAGTTCATTTGGTCCTTTGGGGGCCACAGAGTTAAGTCTGTGGATCCAAGTGCTTTTCCTTCGCTGTAATATTAGGTCCCGGTCTCCACCTCGTTCCATGGGGGGATGTGGTCAATTCCCATAATTCGTAGGTCTCTTGCTGCATGCTTCATTACCACCCAGTGCTTGGCCACCGGTTGGTCCTGTCTTCCACTTCCTGGAGCAATTTTGATTGCTGATCTGTGGAGGGCTGCCCTTTCTTTCAACATTCGGCTCGTTTTGCCAATATAGAGTTTCTGACATGGGCAAATGATCAGGTAAACAACACATTTTGTGGTGCACGAGATGACATGTCTAATCTTGTACATTTGGTCATTCTGTGGGTTAGTAAAGGTAGGTCCATCTACCATCTGCTGGCATGTGACACATCCCAGGCATTTATAGCATGCCCTGGCGTTGTAAGTAGATACCGCCATCGAACATCAAATAGTTGCAGGTGAGTATTAAATGGAGCATTTGGGTAAGTAAAGTCGGGGGGGGGGACCTGTATAGTCTTGATCTTGTTGCAGAAGAATTAATACAGCCTGTATACCATCCTTGTGGGGGATATTGGTGTACAGGCTGCTAACATCCACTGTACAAAGGTAAAGTTCGTCTGGTATGTCAGAAAGGGATCCCAAAATATTCAGTAAATGGGTGGTGTCCTTAGGAATTGTCGCCTGTTTCTGGACACTGGGCTGCAGGAATGTGTCAACAAACTGTGAAAGCGGTTGGAGTAACGATCCTCTGGCAGATATAATTGGCCGTCCAGGTGGGTTTTTATAGACTTTGGGGAACGTGTGCAATAAAGGTGTCCTCGGGTGTTTAACCCGAAGGGCTTCTGCTGTTTTGTCCGGTATGGTTCCCTCAAGGACAGCTTGGTCCAGTAGGTTATCCACTAGTCGTTTATAATTCGTTGTAGGGTTGTGGTCAAGTTTTGTATAAACTTGTTGATCTGATAATTGCTGTTGAATCTCCTGACAATATTTCTCTTTTGTCTGAATTACAATCCCCCCTCCCTTGTCTGCAGGCCTGAGTACTAGGTCAGGTTCCTGTTGGAGTTGCTTGAGGGCTGCTCTTTGAGGGTGGCTGAGGTTAGGTCTTGTAGTGGGTAATTATATAGTTGCTTTCATCATACCTTCATCCAGAAGTCGCACAAAGTTTTTAATAGAAGCGTTACATGCATAGGGCAGGTGAACAATGTCAGTGACAAAACAAAACTGATTTTGAATGGCAGTCACTAGGATGCAGTGTGTTTTGTATAGTGATTACTAGGGTGCAGTTTGTATTAATGATGATAACAAGTGTGCAGTGAGAACTGCATAGCAATAGCTAGGATGTATTGTGCATTGAGTAGCAGTAACTAGGATGTAATTTTTAACGATGTCATAAGTAGTATTTATTGTATGGTGGTCACTAGTGTGTTCATCACATAAACGTCAATAAGATACTGTAATCATATGGGTTACTGTAAATGAAAAGAAATAGTATAGTGCATGCCTGTCACACTGCAGCTGATGATGCACAGTGTATTTGCAAGGTACATTAATACAACTACCCTCCAGCCATGACCCTTTGGCCACACTAATTGACTATGTGGTGGGCCCCCATAACTCTATCCCCTGGTGGGCCCATCATCCCTCAGTCTGACACCGTAGAGCAAATGGAGACAGAAAAATGAGTTTTCTCTGCTCAAACCTGTTAAATGAGTGGTTTTTATATTATGACAACTTGCTTCTCTGCATAGATGATTACAGTTTCAAAGTGAAGGAGATATTGGAGAGCTGGTGCTAGAGGAATCGTCTGAACTGAGGTACATATTTCTTAAATTTGTTATACAAGAATTACTCTCAAGTTATGTTTTTAGTCTTTCCATTAAACAGTTCCAGTGTCTGCCACATGATGGCAGTAGATATCTTCCTAATGTTAAACAGGTCAGTCTGGTCTAGTGATTTGAAACCTTGGCCACACTCTGGCGTAAACGTTCGCAGCATGTATCAGGTTCTGATTACCAGTGTTCTCAGAAACATATAACCATGTTATTTGTAATAGTTTTACATTTAAGATCAAATGTCCTTCGGTACAGAACATCAATAAACCCATACTTTCTCCAACACTTGCCTTTGTACAAAACATTAGTTCAGCCCATATCATCTACAAACAGGAAGAAGAAGAACTCTATTTGAAATTCCTTTATGAAAACCTTTTCTTTTTGATTAAGCTACAATAAAATCAAACTATTATTTTAAGCAGAGTGAATTTAGCTTTATCCCAGGCTGAATGTTTTTGCATTTTGTGTTTGGTTTTGCCTGGATGAACTACATCCCCCCATTAAAATCTGAATGTCATATATACAGGAAAAGGCCAAGTAGCCAAATATAGAAAAATGACATACAAGTTTTATATGGAGCTTTCAATCTCTGTCCAATTGAACATTGTTGAACTATACTTGTACTTCTTCATTTAGGGGCTTCCTGGGGAAATGCAAACAAGGGTGAGAATTAGTGATGTGGAACTAAGAAACTTTATAATTGATAACATCAACAATTGTGTCAGACACACCCACTTTCCCCAGACACGCCCACTGGGCGGTACAAGACACACCCTTTCTACCAGGCCGCGAAAATTTGTCCCTCTTTACAATTCTCAAATGTTGGGAGGTATGGGATCGCTGTGCACTCCTATTTTGCAGAAGTGCAAGGAAAGAAAAGATCCTCGCACTTATGACTTTCTGTGTGCAGCACCCACCGTAACATTAACACATGGGGCTTGTGCATAAAAGAGGATTATCTGTAAGGGCTTAGCCAAAGTGTACAATTTAAATACCTCCACCCTGAGGATCCGGATCTGTGCTATATATTGTCACATCACGCGGCAGAGGCCGCGCTACTTACCCGGTTAGAAGGCTTCTTGCTTCAGTCTTCTCCCTCCGGGCTGTCAGGCTGTTCCAGCGGCGGGGTCTGCGGCGTTCTCCGGCTTCCGCGTGGAGTGCTGGGCGCCGCCATCTTGGAAAACGTCACATGACTCCCGTCACCTCGATAGACCTCAAAGATGCCTACCTTCACATACCAATAGCAGCGACACACCAGAAATTCCTCAGGTTCTCCGTTTTCAACAGCCACTATCAATACACAGCCCTACCGTTTGGCCTCTCCACATCACCAAGAACATTTACCAAGGTTTTGGTATCATTGATAGCGGTCCTGCGACAACAAGGGATCCTTATGTGGCCGTACCTCGACGACCTAATAATAGCGGGCGCGTCAATACAACAGTCCATCAACCATACAGATATAGTACTTCGCTTCCTGGAACATCACGAATGGATAGTGAATTACTCCAAGAGTCACCTTCAACCTACACAGAACTTAAGTTACGTAGGAGTAACTTTAAACATGCAAGTAGACAGAGGGCCCGATTCAATTGCCAGCGATATTTAAAAAAAGATTGCGTTGGAAAAAATACGATGCCTTCGCCGACAATTGAACGGTAAAAATTCAGTGATTCAATTATTTTTTAACGATATTGTTAATAAAAAATCTGCCCCTATGAGAGGTGCGGATTTTTAACGCTGCCCTATCTTGTGCACCAACAGGGCATGCTGATGCTTGTAGAACTACAAGCATCAGCATGGCCATAGATGCCAGGGCATGCGGTAGCCTAGGTAAAAAAAAAAACCTTCTGTGAACGTCGCAAATCACCTCCTGCTAGCAGGAAGTATCCCGCGCTAATGACAGGTTATTGGCCAGTGTCTGAAATAACGTTCTCACGATATTTCAGACTTGCTAATAACCTGTAATTAGCGCCGGGTACTTCCTGCTAGCAGGAGGTGATTTGCGACGTACACAGAAGGTTTTTTTTTTTACCTAGGCTACCGCATGCCCTGGCATCTATGGCCATGCTGATGCTTGTAGTTCTACAAGCATCAGCATGCCCTGTTGGTGCACAAGATAGGGCAGCGTTAAAAATCCGCACCTCTCATAGGGGCAGATTTTTTATTAACAATATCGTTAAAAAACGGCGTATTTTTTACGCAAAAAAATAATTGAATAGTAAAAAAAAAATATCGGCCGTAGTTTTAAAAAAAATAGCGTTAAAAATACGCCGGCGAACGTCTTTTATCTAATTGAATCGGGCTCAGAGTGTTCTTAACACCACAAAGAAATAAAGAACAGACAGAGGTATATTGTTTTGTAGAAAACAATATATGTCTGGTTTTGTCTGTATATCGTTTTGTACGATCTGCTATATTATATGCATAGAACCTACGATACTATACTACAAAAAATTTGAAAAGACCATATCTGTCTGTTTTGTATACTTCCTTCCTAGCCCTATATTCATTTGCATATTTATTTGTATATATTTTAATTACTTTTTCAAGTCTCACAATGTATCTAGTATGTATTCCATTGAGGTGGATTATTAATTATGCAACACCAGTGTATCTCCTCTTGATTGTTTCACACCGATAATACAGGTGCATTTTGAATTAAGATCTACTATAAAGGAGGAGCTATTACCTCTGCAAAGTTAGCTTGAGAAAGTGTCTGCTACGTAACGAAACGCGTCGCTCTGTTACCCGCTTGCAACCCTCGAGACACACGTGTCTGTATTCTCCTAACTTACCTGTTGCTGGAGCGTTGAACCGATTGCTGTTGACATAAGGACCAACTTGGGGCACTTGCCTGTGTCCGCCGGAGCCGCTGTCTTCTGCCGTGTAGCACTTACCCTGACGGTCGTCTCCTGAGCTAGACGTCGGGTCTGGTACCTACAGCTTTGTCCTAGCACTACCGAGGATCGCTACTATTGGAGTCTACATTACTGTGATACAGCTACGGGCTGGCTACCCGAAGCTGTTTACTAGCACCAAGAGACACTCTGACTTATAGGAGGCCTTTATCTCCCTTGAAGAAGTTGGGTTACCTCCATCATTACCTCTTGCTATTGATTTAACACGTGTTTCTCTACTAGACGCTACTATTATCCAGTATATGGTTTTATGTAGTGCATGTTTAATGCTATCTATAGTGTTGCTTTTTATAGCGGTGATTTTTATTACAGTTTACTGTCCATATACTTTTTGCTTTTTGTGGATATTTTTATCTTTAATACATTTTTATATTTATACACTGGTGTTGTGTTCAACCATCACAGTTGCTTTACATCTATTCTTTTAACATATACCCCTACTACAGCGCTGTTACCTTGTTTTCTTCATTTTTTTCTATGGATTTATATCTTTGAGCAGATCAGGTTCTGCTTTATAACAGCTGCATTTTTTGTGGGTGTGGAATGCNAATGCCGATTTTTCCATTTTTAATTTGTTTTTCACTTTAATAAATAAGAAGCTAAGAAGTTGCCCATCCCGTGTTCTGTTAAAACAGTTATTTTTGACAATACAGCTGGTCTTACATAATCATACAAAGTGGAGCCAAATTACTAAGAATTCGGAGCATTTATTGATTAGCTGAATACAGTACTTTGTTGGATCCTGTTTCCATGGTGAGGTGTATGTAAACAACCTATTGTTTTTACAGGCCATCACGATTGACAGCTGTGATTCCCCAATAAGATGTTTTTTGGAGTCAACCCAATGCCACAAACAGCCTATCAAAATGATAAGTCTGTAGCAGTACTTTTTTGACAATAGTTTTTCTGCTGTCTTATTGTTTAGATAAATATAATTTCCTTCTTTGGAGAATCAAAGCCAACTACACACAGTATGGATGATGTATGTCCTGACCAACAATTTGATATTCATATGAATAATTTTGGTTAGACAATGAAATTGAGTAAAGCATGAAATAAATCAGTTTTGACTCTTTCTGACCTTTTTTGAATCAAATAACTAGAAACAATGCTTATTCGTCTTCAGAAGATAGACTACTGGAACTATTAGCACCAATCTAGTCATCCATCTGTTGTGTGTCTCTGCTTTTCTTTGTACTGGGCATGTCTAGAAAAATTGTTCACGCAATTATGGTGATCTAGATTTGAATGCAAACCAATGAAATATACCTTTCAGAAGGGCAGATTCATGTGAGGGAAGGGTGTGGAAGGACATAGGACTGGATCCAGACTTAAGAAGGAGCTTGAAATTAAGAGAGTAAATGTACTCCTGGGCATAACCATGTTGATTTCAGGAGTCAAGTTTATTGTATTCTTTGCATGCAGGGATATTTCTTTGAATTGCTTACTGCACACAGATATTGACCCGCTTTACTATCACGCTGTTATTTAGACTTGGGATAGGAAACATCACCTCTCAACTCTAATACTGTTTGCAACAGATGAAATATGACTCCCTGCAATCAACATGGTTTAGCCCAGGAGCAACTTTCCTCTCTTAAGTTCAAGCTCCTTCTTAAGTCTGGATCCAGCTCAAATAGTCAGCGTGTAAGGACATGCTCTCTATCCAGACCCGAATGCTGCATTTAACCTTTTGAACACAATACAATTGCTGTGGGAATGCTGCTTATGTATTACATTGGTTTAAAAAATGTATTTAAAAGGAAAGTTTAGTTTTTTTTCATTGTAAAGGTAATTGTTTTCATGGCCTTATAGGGCATTTGCACGGACACTGAACCAGTCGCACAAAGCATAATCCCCATGTCTACTATAAATGACAGTGTAGTGTCCTGCAGTTGCATTTAGATAGCTGGGAAAATGGAACGCATCTGGGAATGTATTTGTATTGGCTTGGCTGCTCTGTGTATGTACGCAACTTTCTGTACTTGTCTCGGGAATCAGAACTGCAGTGGCGTTGCAATGTCTGAATCTCATAGAGGCCACTCATTATTTGCATTGGATGTACAGCTTGCAGGATGCATTGGTATTTGTATTCAGGCCTGGATCAGACCCAAAGTGTTCCCATAACAGTGATGTCACATGTTGCTAATGATTTGTCGCCCTGCATTTTCATAATTATTAGCTCAGCTCTCAGACTAGTTGTCCCCATTGTGACTTTCTAATGGTTATATTAATGTACTTTAGTTGGTTTTGTAACATTTTGGTCAAACCAAATGACAAGATATTGTCATATTTTACAATGTTGTTGATAAATGGATTCTACAGCCTACAGAAGACTGTCTCAAAATTGAATATTGATTTATACATTCAGTATCTGATTCCTTGTTATATTATTCTGGGAAAGGAGTCAAAACCCATAGAGAAATAGAAAATATCTCCATTCTTCTATCACTAACAAAAAACAAAAATGGAAGCTTCCTTCATCACAGGCTACATGTGTAAATGCCTTCATATATGGTATGATGTCATTAATATGCAATCACAATTGTACACCAGCAGACACGAAGACCACAAAAAATGCCACTTTGCAAAAACGCATTGTATTTGTATTACATTATAAAGGTAAAAGCGTGTGATTTGTTATGCAGCATTTGGTATTCTAGTCTTTATCATGTGTTGCTGTAAAATTTAGAGGTGAGCCGGCCAATCTATTTCCTTCTGAATAAACAGAATCCAACTTGCTTTCTATACAATGTAAAGAGGTGTATTGATTTTAGTTCAACTCTGATTGCTTGTGTTTCTGTATTGCTTCTAGATAAGTAACATGCCGACTATTTGTTTTCTTACACCGTGTCTATTGTCTCAAGTTTTTTTTTTTGCTTCGGTCATTGATCATAATGAAACTGATTTATTTATACAAGCTCCCCCACCCTTTATTTCTAGGAGCTAGGTGTTTAGTTTTCTCATTTTAGTGGACTGACAGAAAGGGAAAACATTAAGTATCCACATACAGCACTAAATTGAGTTTAATCACACTACCGTGCAACACAAGGCTATGGATAGAGTAGGAGGAACATGCACAGTATGCAATATTTTGCATGCAGTGATTTAGATGCATGCAGTGCTGTACTGTGTTGCATACTTCTTCTGATGCACTGTCATGTCTTTTGGGATTTGTTTTGAGAATAAAATCATAACTTTATAGAAGCAGATTTTATAAACCCATTTGTAAGTTTATAACCCTTTAAATATATGAAATATACTTTCTTAAAATGTTGTATTTTGTTGTCATCTGGTGTCATCTGTATTAACAAATAATTGCTTTAAATAAAGCAAGGCCCTTCCACTAATTGGCCGATCAGAAAAGGCTGCGTGCTCAACCAGTAAACAGCTGCCTTAATAGTTCCCTAGTGAGCTGTGTCCCGGCTGTCTAAGTTCTCTATAATGCAGGAGCATTATAGAGGCTCAAACTTATAACCAGGTATCCATAGGGGCTCTATTGAGTGTTAAAGGTGGGGTTTTTTTACTCATCTCCTTCCTTGATACAAATAAGTTTATAGGCCCCAAGGAGATCAATCTTAGTAAACACAGTTGCTCCTTTCAAATAATCGAAAAAGATCAAAGATCAGTTGTAGAATATGTATTTTTAATGGTAATCTTGTTTAGTTGTCTATACATTTTTTGTTATGAAGAGAAACCTGTCTCCTACCGGCTTTTAAGGACAAATTTTCCTTAATATATCCTTCCATATCTTGAGCTTCAGGTCTAGACAAGGAAAATAATCTCCCCTTAAGCAGTACTACTGGCATAAATTCTGATCATAAAGCTGATTATATACAAGATACTTTTTTTTTTTTAAATGCAGAGTCCTAGTGGAAATTTGTAGCAGCAGTGTACAATAGTAAAAAACACAATGAGAGGATTCCCATTGAGGTCATATTTAGTGATTGGTGGTTCCATTAAACTGAACGATATCTTTAAATTCTTAGCCATATGAATATTAAGGGAGTTCACAGCCACACCATTATCCAAGAAAGCAGATACATTGATGGTCTAATTTTTATTGGCAGGTTGTGCTGGAACTAAAATAAAGCTCATGGAAGAGATGAATTGGATACCAAGACAAATTTCTTCAATACCCAATAGACTTAAGAATTTCCTGGCTTAGACTGCTTATTTTATCAAGTGTTTACCATATGACCTTTTTCTATGCAGCACAGGCATAGACTGCTATAGACCGAAGGCAAAGGCAAACCGAACAAACTGCATTGCCAAGGAATTTGAGGACATATCCTTCTCCAATTTTTGCTCTTTGAGCTGTTTACTGGTTTTAATCCAAGGTCTCCAATGTTAGTTATTAAGCTAAAGAGTCCATTATTTGCTTAGATTGTCCAATATGGAATTAACTTCACAGGACAGGATCATTCTTTTGTCTTTTTTTCAGTGTCAGAATTCTACGCAGTATTCTCCAGCAGATTTCTGACCTTATTTGAGGGACCAGAGCTCTATTTCGGCAGTTGTCACCAGGTCAGGGTTATCACAGTGAAGGTCCAGTGCTTTAAAGAAGGCATCCACAGTGAGGAGGGCTGGATTGTCCAAAATGAGTCTCAAGGCCCAAGACTGAGTATCTCCTTGAAGCAAGGAGAATGGAGTTGCTGTTAAACTACTACAAGATTGTCTCCGCTTTCCAGGGACCCAATCTGGGAGACTGATGTTTACATGTATGACTGTTACAACAGGGTTATTATGTCGTCCTGTTTATTTGCCTTAGGCATGACTTACTGGACCATTAACTCACCTGGATTTTGGCACCTCTTGGTAGCTTCCGGAGTTACAGAAAGGTGCAGAGTCATAGATTTGTCTATGTAGGGTGAGTTGATTGCAGATGGATGTGACACAGGTACATATAGTAGATGAAAATGGCACAGGTACAGATGGCAGATTGTATGCCCGACGGCAAACCTGAAAAGGATTGAAATGACATATAACTAAAACACAGATACAAGTATGTGCAAAGTCTAACATAGTTACCTTGGGCCTGATCCAGACCTATGATCCTGATACGCTCATGTCCGTAGCGTATTTACGATGCACTTCTCTCAGCACTCCCCTTGGTCGTACATAGTTCCTGACTTCTTACGCTCAGCAAACCCTACCCTAACTTTCCTGATCGTAACCACGGGTGTCCGTAAGCTCAATGCGTAGTTACGGCGCTTAACACGCCCAACTGTACAATTTAAATGCCTCATCCCGGCCTCGGTGTGTATTTATGAAGGTCTTACGATCAAGACTCATACACTCTGAATTTCGTAGCATAAGATGAGCGTAACATCTGCTCAGTGCATGCGCAGTAAGTACAAATGGCCCTTTTTACGCTTACGACCGTTGTAAAAACGCACCCTTGCGTAGGTCTGGATCTGGCTTCTTATCCTTAATAAAACACAGATACACAAATACAAGGGAAAATAGTACTAGGTTGCAAAGTTACAAAGTTGGTACCAAAGTATACAGTAGGTGAGCAAGATAGTGGATTACAGATAGACAGGGTAAAGAAATGTACAAGGTAGGGCAAAATACAGGTAGTTATAGGAACAGACAAGGTAAGTTTCAGGCAGGTAGGTGCAAGTAATGTTAGATTTAAGAGTGTAAGGTACGTACAGACAAGGCAATGTCCAAGCAAGTAATAGTAAAGGCAAGGTATAACAAGACACAATCCACAATCCACAGAGAGATAAGGATCTGTATCACTGAATCACTGTGGGCCATATTCAGAGATCCGTTTTCACAAGGAGTTGCGTGCGTATTTTTAGAATCCGATCAACTGCGCATGCGTAATAACTTTATTTACATAAGTCACGTTGAATATACGCTCGTAAGTGCTTTAGGCGCAGGCATGTGAATCTCACTCATACATACATGCGGATGGGCGGCATAGAAATCCATACTTGAAAATTGACATAAAAGTGGGTGGGGGGAGGCATTTAAATGAACGCATGGAGGCGTGGTTATAAAGAATCGCACGGACGGAGCACAGATACTCACGTAAGTACACACGGAAATAACAGAGTGGTCTAGGGGCTCGAAAGTCACTGACCACATGTCCAGGAGAGGGGAGTGTCGGGGGTGTTGGTGGGTGTTTCCTCGCTCCGGCCGTGCGTATAATTGCGTACATAAGAAATACAGATCTCTGAATACGGCCCTATATATTTAACATTTTCCTGACTTGGAAATCTTAAAAATATTATTCTGAAACTCTAGCTACCACCACAGAAAAAACGATGGACATAATTAACTTTCCCTCTCATTATTACAATTCCATCTGTCTTTAAGTCAGATTCTCTGGGTGAGAGGTGGAACAAATTGTTTGGGTTCCAACTAAATAGATTTCTGACCCAAATGACCCCAAGGACTGTACACAGGACACGAGGGCACCCACTAAGGTTAGAGGAAAAGAAGTTTCACAACCAGCAAAGGAAAGGGTTCTTCACAGTAAGGGCAGTCAGGATATGGAATTCACTGCCAGAAAAGGTTGTGATGGCAGATTCACTGGATATGTTTAAGAAAGGATTAGATACATTTTTAGCAGAAAAGGACATCCAGGGTTACCAGGACCACTAATTTAAATAAAGGACAGTAGCGGAGCCAGGGAGAAATTTATTTATTTATTTATTTATTATGATTGCAATAGTTTGGAGGTTGCTTCATATGGATTAAGCTCAAATATAAAGATAGGGATCGCAGGAGATCCAAAATAGGTTGAACTTGATGGACTCAGGGCCGTTTCTAGGGGCAAGCGAGCCGTGTGGTGCAGTGGACTGCGGCTCTCACAGGTGCCGGCCGCATCTGTTATGTCAGTGCTATGTCAGTGCTCCAGCAAGTCTCCCCCCCCCCGCTCTGCCCGCTATGAATTAAAAAAGAAAAAAATCAAAACCCTTACCTTCCGGCACCGGCTCCCGGCTTCCTCCCTCCCTTACGTCTCCTCTTTCCACTGCGTGCCGGCCAGGCGTGACGTCATCACGCTGGCAAATCGCAGTGACTGAGGAGCGTGTGGAGAGGAGCTCACGGGGAGCCAGAAGACAGAAGATAAAGAATAAAGAAGAGAAAATAAAAGGTAAGTAAAGAAGTGTTTGTATGAGGAAGGGGCAGTGTGAGTGTATAATGAGGGGCCACAGTGTGTGTGTATGTATGATGAAGGGGGCACAGTGTGTGTGTATAATGAGTAATGAGGGGGCACAGTGTGTGTATAATGAGGGGACACAGTGTGTGAGGAGGTACAGTATGTGGGGGCACAGTGAGTGTATAATGAGGGGGCACAGTGTGAGTGTATAATAAAGGGGCACAGTGTGTGAGGGGGTACAGTGTGTGTATGATGAAGGGCCCTGCCCTGGGCTCTGCTAAGTCTAGAAACGGCATTGGATGGTCTGTTGTCTTTTTTCAACCTCATCAACTATGTAACTTGTTTCAAAGCCCAATATCAGGTGGCACTGATACCCGGAGAACAACTTTTTTAAAGCGCTATAATAATAATAGTAATATTATAATATTATTATATTATAATTAATAATAATTTTTTCTACCTTT
>WWET01000045.1:770333-781873 GCA_011038615.1 Limnodynastes dumerilii | reverse complement strand
ATGCTAACCATAAGACATTACATCACTTTTAAATAAATAAATTTAAATAAAAATAGAATGTTTTGTTTAACAAATGTATGTAATTACTGTGTGTCCCTGGATAGAAATGCAGTGCTTGCAATGCTAATGAGATAATAAGTTTCCTATTTCGCCAACTCCTCTAATACTTTTCTGCATGTGTTTCATGTTTGTGGTTGGGGGAAATAAGCAGATAACATATTAATAATCCTCTTTATTGATGCAGAACAAAGACAAGCTAATGGAGGACTAAAACATAGCATGACCGAAGTATCCAGGGAAATGCATAGAAAATAAATGTTTGTAATGAAATCTTATCAAGAGTATGCAGACCGGCTTCCCCTCAATCCATTGCTTTTATGCCAAAGTCAAGTCTGGAACTGTAATGAAAATTTAATTGACATCCTCTTATTTGGCATTGGATCCAGTATGTGAAAACAAAATGAAAAAATGCGACTGTAACCAGCTTTGCTTAAAGTAAAATAGAATCCCTCAAGGACGAGACCCATTCCTGCTTACTGTAATCATTTGTGACACTAGAATATCATACTCCTCTATAATCTCTACGACACCTACAAAGATTAAGCACCATAGGGGGCTTTTTTTTTAGCCCTTAAGCAAGTGTGAAAGTCTAAATATATTTTTTCCTAAAAATTCTTAAAAATGCAGTTTTCAGAATTTTACAGTAAAAGTGTCTTTGTATTTCATACCGAATATTACTTGAAATGTCCTTGTTCAACTGACCAAAGGAACATCTCTATTTCTTTTTCTTTAATAAAGTAAGAAGTGTTAACTATTTTCAATTTTATCATTCATTTATTCATTCAGTCATTCATTCAATTCATAAATTCTTTATCTTGGCAAACTGCAATAAATAAACTCATTTAAAAAGATGTACTTTCAAAAAACAAAGGTTAAATCAAATATATTTTGGGTTTAAGCCCCGTCCAATTAATTGTGTAAATGTAATGGATACAACCGTTGGGTATGATGATTTGACTGTATGTACTGGGCATATCACATATGATATCATATCTTATACGTATATCCCATTTAGTTTTTCTTTTGTTCTCCCTTCATCTATACAATAAGGCCCTGATTCAGAGATTGAAAATAAGAACTTAAAGTTACACCTGGGCTAAACCATGTTGATTTCAGGGGAGTCAAATTTCATTTATAGTTAAAAGGTGATGTTTCCCAGCTCAAGTCTAATTAGCAGTTTAAAAGAGAAGCTGATCATGTATCTGTGTGCAATAAGTAAAAGCAAAGCATTCTCCCTGCATGCATAGAATAAAATTAACTTGACTCCCCCTAAAATCAACATGGTTTTGCCCAGGTGTTCTTTGTTAAGTTCTTATTTTCAGCCTCTGAATCAGGCCCTAAATGGATTCACGTACGTAACGACCTAACCCGGCCCATACTGTACAATTTAAATGTCTCCCTCCTCCTACAAAGCGTAACTACGGGTGTCGTATGGATGACCCCGCCCCTTCATTCGTAGTTAAGCTGATGGCACGTACATTCAGAGTTACGTGGCGTAACATCTGCCACACGCATGCGCAGTACATACAAATTGACAATTTTACGTCAGCGGCAAGCGTACTTAGGTCTGGATCTACCCCCTTGTGTTTACGCTGTTCACGTGTATGCTCCTCCGTATCCTTTTCACAGGAGTGTTGCATATGCCAACAAGGAGATTAGTTATGGAGAATGTTACAAATTAAAGACGAATACATTTTAACAGAAATCCTAAGCCTACGATGATTTCATCATGCACTAGGAGAGCTGTGAAACCACTGGGAAAAGTTAGCTCTGGAAATTCTTGTGGTTTGCCGATACAATGTCTGTTTTGAGACAGATCATCATGCAACTGCCGAAGTTGCAAGAATGTCTCCACTGAAGGTAAGCACTTGCATCCCACCCTTAACCCTCTATTTCCAACAGCCTAGCCCTAACCTTCCCCTTTAGCACTAAGCCTAAACTTTTACTTCCTCAGCCCTAACACTAATCGTCCATGTCCCTCAGCTTAGCCCTAACCTTCCCCTTAAGCCGTAGCACTCCCTTCTTGAAACCTTCCATTCTTCTGGCCTAACCCTGTCCTAAGCCTGCTGCATCTGCTACAGCCTTTCGCTATTGGGCACTGGTTGAAATAGGTACCCGTTTCCACTAGCAATTTTAGCAAATGTGCCAAGCATTTTGGCAATGATACAAACCACCATTCAGCTGGCGGCTGTATCATTGTCAATATAGGTCCAGCCGGACCGGCAACCACATCCTGACAGTATTAGTAGGGAAGGAAATGAACCACTGTATTACATCTGTATACCTGTAACTATTGTTTGAGCCCACAACCAGGTGGCATTTACAGTGTTTCTGAATTGGAAAGTAGCACCATTTACTGTTACGTTATGTTTCTGAGGTCTGTAAATTGATAATTAAACATGTAATAATAGGACAAGGAACTTTTTATTTAGTAAAAAGTATACCATATTTATTTTATTCACAAGCTGTCTCATTTGTTCTATTAACATAAAAAATATCGGGCCAAATTAAAAGCAATGCAAAGCAAAAAGTCATTTTCTCCTGGTGTTTCCTCAATTTTATATCTGTGAACTAGCAGCTTCGCTCTTTACTGCTTGTTCTCTGAAGATAGTAATCCTTTATACAATCACATTCCCTCCAATCCCACAGTAATCTTGTTCCTTGCAGCTTATGTGCATCAACATTGGTCAGTGTAACTTTGTGTTGCCATGTCCAAGATAAAATGACTGCAGAAAATCACTGTGGATCTTGAGACTGGTAAGTATAAGTGATCCTATACTGCAGGTTTATCCTGATAATTATTGGTCCTAACAGGTCAACGATCGGGCATCCGTAGGAACAGCGTAGGGAAGCTGGAGGGGGCGTCCCCCTAGCGTCCCTACGTTAGGGTTAGTGCCAGTGGGCGGGGGGATCTAGTATAATGAGGGAGGGAGGGCTTAGCGGTAGTACGCTCGTGTGCAAGCGTATTATCCATTGCTTACGCCGGCTGAAGTTAGGGTAGCCTTCAGCCGGCGTAAGCAATGGGAAATATGCCCGCACAGGGGGAGTGTCGGGGAGAGTGGATGCCGATACGCTGTGGTTTAGTAAGCACAGCGCATCGACGTAGGTCTGGATCAGGCCCAATGACCCTAACAAGAGTCTCTCTATTATAATATGACTGAAAATTACTATCTTAATTTTAATTGATTCACAACTTATCTAGATTGTTACCATGACTGGAACCATTTGGTAGGAAATAAAACCTTATTCATGCCCTTATTCATTCAAAAGGAATAATCCCATGCCCTTCCCAGTTTCTTCAAAACAGTGCTTGACCAGTATAATGGAAACTACGACTGATTTCAATTTAAATTGACATTGAAAAAGCATAGCAATCCCCACTTGTAATGCAAATACACAGCCATGAAGGAAATACAGTTTTGGTTCTGAATGACTTATGTCTATCTGTCTAACTGAAAATATATTTCAGAGAAATAAAAAAAAAAGAAAATAGAGAGATTTTTTCCTGTTAAATTTTTCATTTATTTTGTTTATCTTTTCTTTTGAAATCTATAAAAGACTTACAGAATTGAAAAATATTTGTGCCTGTGGTGAATTGATTTCATCATACATAAACATCACATTGATGATAATTAAATATTTACAAGAGAATAATGTAGTATTTGCACTGGTTTTAATACAATTTTTAATAAAATGAGGCACATCTCTTTATGAGAAAGCTTTAATTGGGTTCTCTTCCTAATTTACAATTGTAAGCAAACACTGAATGCCTTTGGCAATTGGGTATTGATTTTGTCTGTGGGGGTGGAAGCTGATTTTTGTGGGCTATGCCTAAGCACTTTGGCCAAGTTTCAAAATACACACGGTTTATCTGAATGCCTTGTGTTATTGGCATGCTTTGCTAATGAATAACTATACACCTTTCCACTGATCGTTACTTTAGTTCTAGGCTGGATTAATTCAGTTTGCGGCAGTGAGCCAGGTGTCTGTTACAACCGTTTTAGAAAATGAGAAAGTGAAATGAAACAATGGTTTTGTAGCAGCCTTTGCTATTAGCTTTTTCAAAACAAGAATGCAAAGTGAAATGAGGTAATCTAGTGCAAATATATGATTACCATAACATATGGAAAGAGATGCGCTGAGTTTCACATTAAACTTTTATTATTTAGGCCCTTAAGTTTCTGTTTATGCAATCCATAACCCATGCCTGTAAACAGGCTAAAACATATCATTGAAAAGCAGGATCAAAAGCTTGTTCCGATGGTATCAGCAGTTAGACTGGCTGTCTGACATACAGTATAACTTAAACAGTGCACACGCTGTGGATAATCGTGCAGATTACACAATGAAATGACAATTTCAGCAGATATCTTACCATTGTGTATTGTCCAATTATGCTGCAGAATTGTCTGAAACAGCATCTGATTGTTGGATTTGATTTTTGGGAACTCCTAATTTTTGTGATTAATGTGTTTTTTGTGATTAATTGATAAAACAATATATTTTGCTTAATGTGTTCTGTGTCATGAGCTGTCAGCAAGATTGCTGTACTTTTGCTTCTGCCTCATGTGCCAGAGAAGGCAGTATTGTTTACTACATGAACAATCCTTAAAGAACTGCGTTAAAGAGAATAATAAGAATGACCCAGCAGGAGATCTTTTCAGCATGTACTCTTCAACATTGGGTACATAATAAGTACATAAGTGTGTGCATGTGTGTGTTTTACTAATAAAATGTAGATAAAAAAAACAGGTTTAAAATATTTTTTTACATTTAATTCAGATGATTGGACCAGATTCTGAACTCTGCCAAACTCCGACCGCAATCCTGTCATCCATACGGGCAAGTGGGGCTCCCCTCGTTCATACAGAGTTACGAGCGCAGAAATCTATCCTATCCTCCTATCCCTTTCCTCCTATAAAGAGTAGAAAACGCCAAAAAATATTAAGTCTGAAGCTGGTGCATTATTATTACTACAGTGGGAGTGAGAGGGGTGGGGGAGTTATAGGGTATTAGGAGGTGTTATAGGGAGGGATGAGGAGAAACTGACAGAATTCCTAAAGAGTGCCACCTTTATATATTGTAGTAATTTAACAAACTCTGTCCAACATTTTCTAAATGTCATGAAGTGCCAGTCTGCTTCCAGAAGAATAGGCCAGACTTGCGCTTTTAGTAGCAATTGCCAAGGAAGTTACCCATGGCGATCAAAGATTTGTAAATCCAGATCACTTCAATTTCATCCAATAAGAGTAATTTTCACTCAAAATTGCATAAAAATGAAGTGACTAAGCTTTGGTAAATGCAGCCCATAGTCTCTTAATTACTGTTTTTCCCTATTCTGATTGGCTGATCACTTAACCAATTAGTGTAACAAATATCAACTTGCATCTGCATCTAGCAGGATGCCACCATTTTTCTGTAAACTCCATGGGTTTCATTCAGTGGTGGAGGTATACCGGATCACACAAAGACAGGTCATGTCACTACATTATCGGGTGTACATTTTATGTAGTGACAGTTTATGATTAAGTCCAAGAGGCAGACACTCCACAACCTCTTCTAGGCAATTGCATTACCATTTCATACTCCAAACTCAATACAAATGGTATGTAAATGCTGCGTATACTAGTAGGTGTTAAAAACAAATAATTAAACTATTTAAAAAAATATAATAAGTAATTTTTTCTTGGATGTGGTTTTAGTGCATTTGCATCATTAACGGAAGCGCTCACACTACTCATAACTGTTATGAAGAATGGGAGCCTGTTACAAAGAACAGGAGCCACAACCAGGAGCAGAGGCTATCTAAGGCCTGGCCTTCACTAGAGCCCCTGATTGTGGGGACAGGCTGGACTGCAGGTGACCTAGCAGGTCGCGGCCACTGGAAGCGACACCTGGAGAAGAAAAGGAAGCAAAAGTTGATGGAAGCTGGAAAGAGGAAGAGTAGAATGGAAGAATGAGGAGTGCTAGAGGGGACTAGCTCTGACAAATTACGCAGAGACAAAGCGGAACACACTAGGGCTCGCGCTCACTCAAACAGAGAGAACACCACAGGGGTGCCACACAAACACAGCAAGAGAAAGAAGTGAAGTCTGGGACACAAGGAGAAGGCAGGACATCTATAGTGGCTCTCAGAAATCTCAAAAATGCACACATCACAATAGCAGAGCTGGACACAGACTAGAAGACTAGAACTATAACCAGCAGTGAGGAATGGTGCTGCTGGAGCTTATAAGGGAACAGCTGGCTACTCATTGGCCAGCAGTCCAAAACAGTGGAAATGAATGGCTGATGTCCTGGCTGCTAGGCAAAGCCAGGACACCTAGGAAGAGAGGGAGCAGCACTTCCCTCATGGCTAATTTGCATGCCATCACATGCGTGTGAAGAAATGCATAGAGGAGGAGACAATGGCGCCAGAGGAGCTGCTAACATATATGTTACAACAAGTGCATTACATTTCAAAACTTCAGGCCTGCAATTTAGCACTTTTGCAAATAACTGTTAAATCTTATAAACAGTGACCTGAGGACTGCTCTGACATAGTAAAAAAGAACACATTTACATTTCACCTTCTTTTAATATCAAAGAATAGAAATAAAATTAGGGGTTAGGTCAGTTTCCATAAAGTCTGTTCAATAGTACAGTTTTTTCCTGTAAAAACTAAAAACTGCTGTTTCTAGCTAGCAGCAAAGGCTTATTGAAAATATGATGAATGAAAATATGGAAAGTAGTTAATTATTAATACATTGCTTCTGCAATATCAACAAAGTACAAGGTGGCTGAGTTATGTGGATCTGAGAGTTTGACAGCTTTACTTTAATCAAGCAGTAAGTTTAGTGTGGAGTCTCTGGAATAAATTTGATACTTCATTAGCGGTATCCAGCTGCATCCCTTAGCATATTTTTTTATATCTATAGACATTTAATATATGTGTTTCTAAAATTTATCAAGGTTATGTGTTATCTTGCTAATAGTACGGGTCTTTCCTGATATTTTATCATGTGATCAGTTTACATTTTCTATTATAATAATAATCAAAGAATTACAACTTTATGATTTTTTAAAGTCTCCATGCAACATTAATGATGCAAAGTTTTAATCCCAATAGCACATAAAATAACCACCAGCAATTTATCAATTTAAACTTTTAATAGCAAAGTAAACATAATATACAGTATAACAAAATAGACAAGAATTAAAATAATATTTTAATATATAACATAGTTGTAACATAGTTTATGAGGTTGAAAAAAAAGACACCAGTCCATCAAGTTCAACCTAATAGGACTCTGCTGCGATTCCTATTTTGTATTGAAATTGATCCAGATGAAGCAACCTCCAATCTGTTTTAATCTGGAAAAATCTCTCCTGACCCAAGATATTAGTTCTATTACTTCCAAGATCCACTACTGTTCCTTATTTTAATTATGGTCGTAACCCTGGATACCCTTTTTCGGCAACATTTTTTCTGACCCTCTCTTAAACTGTCGGTTGAATTGAAGAGCCCCTTTAATTGTGGGTGTGCATCCCCATTGCAAACGGCCCTATATAACCCTCCTTTATCCACAGCCTAACCCTAATTCCCCCTTCCCAGCAGCCTAACCCTAAGTCTTCCATCCCCACAGCCTGACCCTAACCCCCACTTCCCCGCAGTCTAACCCTAAGACTCCTTTTTCCACAGCCTGACCCTAACCCCCCTTCTGTGGCCCTAACCCTAACCCTCCCTTCCCCAGAGTCTAACCCTAGACCTCCCCCTAAGCCCAAAACTCCCCGGAGATAATTACTCACCTCTCTGGCGGTCCAGCGGCTGCACTTCCGCAAAGGAATGGGTGAGTCTGCCGATCACATCCTTAAAAAACAAACCTAAAATGGCTGTCATTGCGAAATAGAGACTGACGAAAAGCAACTTTCATCATGTGGTTTCATCAGAGAGCAACCTGCTCTCTGATGAAACCACATACGGAGAAACGCGTAAGAGCTTATACTCTGTCGAATTGATCTTGCAGCATATATCATTGGATATTCCAGCATCAAATTTCCACTCCAGTTTGTTATATACCATTATTTGGTGCCTATTTTTGCCGACTACAATTACCAATATACAGCCCTTTACTACCTACGGACATCGATTCCAGTCCCCACGGCTCTGTGAGCCCCGCTAGCCATCTCCTGCTTGTTGCAGGTAATTGGGAGAACGAACTATCAGCCAAACAGAGGGACGATATTAGCCACGAATCTGAGACATATTTTCATCTATAAGAGCCTCCGGTGTGTCCTTATTCTATCTTGGAGATCACACTGATTTGACCAGCAGCTATTTCATCGTGCAGCTGTGATACTCGGGTCGCATTGGAGAGCTATTTCATCATGCGGCTGCGACGCACGGGCCGCATTGGAGCCTGACAAAGTCGGACTAATCATCAGTGAGTATTTTCCTCCTCAACACACACCGTATTGGAAGCAAATTGTATACTCCTAGAGGCTCATACTCAGACCTTAGTCTAATTAATCTCTAGCTCTATTTGAGTGAAATTGATATCTATATAGCCACATCGGATTCACAAAGCTCTTACAGGACTGTATATTATCATCTATTGGAATAAGATTTAGCCGGTTATTATATTGAGAAGTGCACTTCAAAAAAGGACTTTTCATATATTTCCTAATTTTCTGTGGATATATACCATCATATTAACACAGGCCTATCAAATGGGACTTGTTTACTGGATATAATCTGCTGGTTACATTCAACTTGTACACTTTGATTGCTTTGTGGCAATATTTTGTTTACATGTTGTTTGGTTATATCTAATTGGATGGTTGCAATATTGAATGATTTTACTCTTTCTTTTAAACATTGGTGATATTAATAAAATTCTCTTATACTGATCCCTAGCGCTTCCATTTTGTATCTTTGTCTGTTTTTTAGGGATTGGTCATCCCTGGATAGCTGCTGGATCTAGAGTTTAGGAGAATTACCAACAACATATTTCTTTTTTAAAATACACTCACTCCATATAGAGATAACAGATTTTTGAGCGCTGAATACACACTTTCCTTAATGTATTTGTATATAGTAATAACGGGCTACGCTTTACTTATGTGTGTGGCAGGGATATAGCATGCGTACCTGAAGGGTTGGCCCCTTCATTGTACCTTTTAACGTATGGAACTGAAGGTACGCTTGAGTAACATCTGTTATAAGCATGCGCCCATGCACCGATGTTGCTTGTCAGGGGGATTACACAAATGACGTGCACAAGTTCCCTGATGTTATTAGTTCTGCATCCAGTTCAAATATCTCAAAAATGTCTCTTCTAAAGTAAACATGCCTAAACTGAGTAGTCTTTTCTCATAACTCAGTGACTCCAAACCCTTTGTCAATGTCTGGCTGCAGAAGTTCATTGGACTCTGGATCTTTAAATAGCTGGCAGTGTAGATGATTCACTGCCGGTTATAGAGTTTGGTTCTCCACTCTGTGTCTAGATCCTGTCTTGTGCTTCTGCCTTGTGCTTTCTTGTTACTTCTGAGTGCCCCAGCTCCAGTTTAACCTTTTCCTCTCTCCTAGTTTCTTCCAGCTTTTCTTCCCAGTGTCTCCTCCAGTCTCTGCCTTGCCTCTTGTTGCCATTGTGCGAACCCCTTGTGGTGTCTCATCTGTTCGTCCTGTCTGTCTTCTGTGTTGTTTGTCAGAGGTAGTTCCTTCTAGCTATATCTCCTCTTGTTCCTGCTCTCTGTTTTCCTACACTCTTGTCTCTATCTCTCTCTCTTACTTCCTTCCGCCTTTATTTCCTTTTCCTCCCATTTGTCACCTCCGGGGGGGCCACGACCTGCTAGGTTCTTACAGTACAGCCTATCCCCACCATTAGGGGCTCTAGTGAACACCAGGCCCTAGTTAGGCATCCATTCTTTGTAACATTATTAGCACTGTTCATGTGCTCAGCTGGAGTAAGCACAAAAAGGTAAACGCAGAGTATCTGCCTGTGTTCACTTCCATGTAATCTGTCATGGAAGATTCCGGTTTAATGCTGCTACACACACATTCCTTGAACTTCCACCTACAATTTTGCACCAGCTCAGGGTTGGTGTGAGTGTAAGGTTCATTAAATGACACTTTTCTTAGTTATAACACAGCCCACACACACCTTACAAATATTAAACTGTTATATTTACAAATAAATACTGATTTAAAACACACTCAATACACAATACAGAATACACTCCTCTATACAATATACTGACTATTTTTGTGCACATTTTGCCCAGACGTTTAAAAAAAAATAAAAATACAGATATTCATTTTTAAAAAGATTATATTTTTGGCTTAAGCAAATTACTTTACAGCAATTTTACACCTTTTAGACTAGCTGCCTATCCACATACGTTTGCACATTTCAAAAGCGCACTCATATTCAGTCCAATCTATCCAGAGCTGCTATGTCATAACTCTGCATAGGTCCTGCACATTTTAATCAACAGATTTGTGCATCCAGATAGAAGCACAATGAATTCACATATAAGTAGTCATTGGGTATTTAAATAATGGTAAACCATCTTAGAAAGAGAGATTTATAACTGACAGTTCAGCTATATGGACAGCCTTCATTTTATAGTGTTTTACTGACCTCCCAGATAGACAACTCTCCAATATTCTCTAGTGGTAATGGTATAGAAAAAGTTTTTGTTTTGTGTCTTTTCTTTTGTGGTACAGTATACATAAAGGTGAATAAAATACATAAAATCATCTATTAAAAATGCATTAACTACAATTTTCGCACATAAATACAAAAGAAATCTTACCATCTGTAATACTACTTAAGCAAAATAGCTAAAGAAAGCTGTGCAAAGCAGCAGTCAACATGTAAAAACGTAGATTATAGATGATTAGTGGTATTATTCAGCTGCTTTCATAAATAGTTTTCTTATGGTGCAAATATAAAGCAAATGCATAGCACAAAATATTTTTATCCTGGAGCACTTCAACAGGAATAATCCATAGAGACGTAACCTTTGCAAACATTCTCTCCTGCTAAGCTATTCTGAGACCACTGCTTAATTGACCATTGAAAGAGCCCTTGAAATAGGTATATTTATGAAAAAAAACATTATCGATGTGTTAGGCTCAATGCTCTAGTTCGCTAATGTGATCCAGAATAAATCAGAACATTTGTTCTAAAGATGAACTGGAACCAAGCGGTTTTTTGTTTTGTTCTATAATCACAGATCACTCTATTGCTTACATTGCACAGAAGGTTAAAAGTAACTTTAAGATTTATACAGAAAATGTTGCCTAAAGCCATGGCAGATCATCATTGTATTGTGGATCTATAGAATTGAAGACATTATGGGCCTGATCCACACAGGACAGGAGTGCATGCAATTACGGCGATATAGACCAGAAAGCAACTTCCTGCTTTGAGGTAATGGCAGACTAACAGCGAACATTGGGGGTGTATGGGGGAGTTCCTGCAATATAAATATAT
>WWET01000045.1:736196-770202 GCA_011038615.1 Limnodynastes dumerilii | reverse complement strand
TGCAGGTGCTCAAGGCAAGGGGAATTTGCACAAAAAACAAGACATGGCCTGGCACTCTAGCCATTACTCAGTTGCTAATCATAATCTTCTATCTTGAAAATAAAAGTCAGAGAATTAGTTACAAATATCTGCAGATATGTGAATTAAGTCACCCACCACTTATAAGGCTTCTCTGTTGGGTGGTCCTAACTCAAAACTTTAGAGTCCCAATTGTGGGTCACATATCAAATATCTTTCTAAACTAAGAGCTCACCTCTTATGGAGATCCCCAAGTCTCCAAAACAGCCACTCTGAAACCGCACCCCCTCTCAGCTGCAATCCCAGACAGGCTTTAAAACACACATCCAAGATAGAGATTACTTCAAATCAAATCAGTTTATAAAGTAATTTATATTGCAGGTGCACAAGGCAAGGGGATTTTGCACAAAAAGCAAGACATGGCCTGGCACTCTAGCCATTACTCAGTTACTAATCATAATCTTCTATCTTTAAAATAAAAGTCAGAGAATTAGTTACAAATATCTGCAGATATGTGATATAAGCCACCCGCCACTTACAAGGCTTCTCTGTTGGGTGGTCGGGTGTAGAATTTTTTTTCCCATTCAAATTCTATTTTTGATTTAATTTTTTAAAATTTACTAGGAGACATGATGTACAGCGATTTTTGAAGATAAATCACTGCGATTTAAACCTTTTAAAAACCACCAATCATCGCTGATGGTTAAAAATCGCCAGCACAAAGCAGCCCTTAGTAAATCCAGCGTTTTGGAAACTCAAATTGATGGAAAATCATGGCTATGGCTGGTGAATTATAATCGCAGCCAAAATCGCACCTTAGTAAATGTACCCCATAGGGTCTGATTTAATTAGTCGCGATGACGGGAAAAAGTTTGCGCTGTGCTTTTTCCCGTCATATATGGCACAAAAAATTTGCCGATTTTTAAGCATGTCTCTATGGGGTACGCACAAAAATCCTCCCCAAAAATTAGCATAATTAGCTTTGCACTGCGAAATACGCGGGTGCGAAGCTAATTTAATCAGGCCCATAGGGCCATATTCATTTAGAATCACGGCCCGCGATAGACAGGAAAATGTTGGTGGTGCGCATTTTCTCGTTTATTATGATACCCGATTTTTATGCGCACCTCTATGAGGCGCACATAAAAATAAAAAAATGTGCACAATTAGCTTCGCACAAAATACACGGCTGCGAGGCTAATTGAATCTGGCCCCTAGTGTTATATAATGCTGGACCTGTCTTTTGTTCCATATATATATTAATATAGGAAATAGCAAAAAAATACACTGGGCGCTTCTCAAACAGTTGAAAAAAATTAATATTTATAAGAGATGTCTTAGCCGTACAGCCGCCACATGTGTTAACCACGAACAGATCACCAGGCAACAGGTAAACAAACCTTGTGCCGGCCACTGCAGCAAACAGCTGTCAGGTACCCAGCATTAGTTTTCCCGAATACTGCAACACGAACACAATACATTGTTATATAATAACCTAATTCCTCAGTTTTTCAAATCAAATAAGACCTACTGCTTGATTTCTACTGGATATAGTCTGGATATAGGCTTACTGAACCTTTTACCACACGGAGATGCATAAAATCCACGCATAAAAGTGCACTATTTTACTGCATTTCTATCAACAGTGCAGGGTGCTTTTGAGACTGCAGTATCTATAGACTGTTACTGTATCCAACTCTATTTGCAAGTAATTAACCATTTTACTCTTAACGTTGTTACAATTTTCACAAGACATAGTGGACACTTCCTTATCTAAAGGTTAAGTATACCACTAGCCTCCTTTAACAAAATTCTCAGTGCATTTTAAGTGTAATATAATATATTATAATTTTTTTCAACTGTTTGAGAAGCGCCCAGTATATTTTTTTGCTATTTCCTATGTTATGTTATAAGGGTAAGAGGAGTTCCCTTATTTATACTGGACCCTACCTTCTCTTCTCTAAGGACAGACATTTTCAATATATATATATATAATTTGGCAAGAGTGCTGGGACACTTTCTCTTGTTGTTTCTGTGTAGATTTCGCCATGCCTTATATATATATTTTTTTTCATTAAATATTTTTCTACATTTTCAATGTTAATTTAGTGCTCACAAAAGCATATTCACCATTTACATTATGCATACCAGTGAAGTACCCTCTACCTACATTTGGACTGCTGGGGTAGAGAGTGTGGGCCGGATTCACCGGATGTATTGCATGTACGTCCGGAGTTTACCGATATTTGATACTGCGCATGCGTAGTATCTTTTTTTTACATAATCTACGTATCTTTTCGTTACGCAGATTGCGTATATGCAGTTTTAAAGACCACATATACGCAATCTACGTAACGAAAAGATACCTAGATTACGTAAAAAATATATGCAATATGTCCGGTGGTGTGAATCCGGCGCTGTATCTGCAGAATTGTGCTTGCGTTTTATGTGTTTAAACTCACACTTCAGCACTTGAGTACTCTTAAATCTCCCATTATTTGGTGTAGGGAGGACGTGTTTTTATGTTTGAATGTTTGAGTATGGATCTTGTATATTTGTACCAATAATGAATATGTATAATATATACAGTGTTTTGCATAACTAAGGTATGTTATGCTGAATATCCAATTTTGTATGAAAGTGTTGCCAATAGACATATATAGCACTAGTATAGTATAAAGTATGAAATAATGTTTTAATATGTTTAAATACATTTATGTATCTTATAACTGTAATTATGAAATAAAAACAAATATATAATGTTGTTTAGACAAACCTACCGTATATATGGATTTTATGGGATATCCTCCCACAAACCTGTGATACAAATTATTGTCCTTATTTTTAAAAAAAATTGTAGATATATTTATTGATTTAATTATGTGTTTTTCATCTTTTAAGAGGGTAAGATGAGACGATACATTAGAAAATGTCCCCTTTCTTATAGCACGGTAGATGACTGAATATTCCTCTATTGGGTGTAATGTTATTTGAGACATTTAATCCTTTCATCCATAGTTCATTTTGCAGAAATAACTGCTTGTCATCAGACTAAAAGCTGGCATTCAGTAGGTCATCCACCTGGACTAGACCTACAGCATTCACTTTAAAGGACAGACCACCTTGATCGAATAAAAAAAAACGAAAAACACTCCATCATGACCCTATCAATACTGACCCAGAGCAGAACGGGCTACATTACCATCCAGCTCACACTAATGACTGATGCAGCTTGTATGGCACCTTGAGGGAGTTGTATGTACACGATTCACAGACGTGACTAGGGTCTCCAGATGCATTCCAAGGCAGGACACAAAAAGATGTATAGATAGTTAATCTGCTGCACTAAGAAACACATTTTGGAAGGGGTTATAGTTAAAGTAATAATACCGGAAGGATCTATTCTGTATGAGGCTTGGCTGTCCTTGTTTTGTCCTTTTATTTTTCTCTAGCATTCATCTATTAGCTATAAGGAAGTGGTATGAGTGGTGCTAAGTGCAATTACATTGCTAGCTATAACTCTGAGTCATTGATACAAGGACTATGATGTTTTCATTTCATATCCTTTATTCTTCTACATTCTCTACAACCAAGTTCTCTTTTAATTACTATTTTAATTTAATACATACATAGACTTATTTTATATGCTAAATACATAGCACATTGTTGTATATATTAATATTTAAACAACTCTATGTAAACTTTAAAAAAAAAAATAGGACAAATTGTCCCATATAGTGATTAGTTATTTTTTAGGACTTGACAACCACCTTTGCACACTGGCAACATGTCTGTTATAAATTATAACAACAGTTTTGAGAATTCCGATAGCTAAGGCTGGTAGAGTGTTTAAAAAAACCCATGGAGTAATATTGGAGGTATGAAGTACTATAGTAAGTGTCAAGTCTTAGAATTCGTTCACTGGTCATGTGGTTAATTATTTATTTCTATATTGAGAATATGAAATTGTAAACAATTAGGCCATATATATTTAGTATAAGGTAGGTTTATACATAAATTACATGCCATATATTTATATAGATATGATCATTAAGTATGTTAGACACTAGTGAAGAAACAATATTTGCAGAGTTTAATGATAATAAGGTAGACTGTTATTCTCTCTATCACCAAATGTCTGACATATTAAACTAGTTGACCTTATACAATCTACCAGTGTTGTTGAACCTGACCTCTGTGCAGTTTCAGTATGCATTAAGGTACTCGCTGGTGGGGATTGGGCATGCGGAATTTGTGGAACGTTACCCATCCCCTGCCCTGCACATAAAACCTAGTGGACTGAATTTTGGGATCAGGGACCGTATTCAGAGTACCCGACAGTCTTTCAGACCACATTTACGCAGTCTACGTAAGAAGATACGTAGATTACGTAAAAAATTACTACGCATGCGCAGTAGTAAAAAACACTAAACACCGAAATGCAGGCCCAGGTTTGTTATGTCCACAACTGACAGAAAGAATATAATAATGTAGACTATAATTCTAACCTCAATCCTAAACCAAACCCCAATGCTAGCCCTAATGTTAACCCTAAATAGTGATAGTGATTGCTTACCGGAGCAGTGGAGACAGACAATGGATGAAGACACTATGTAATATGAGCGTCTGTGAGGTTAATGGAGGAAAGAGCAGAAAATAGCAAAAGGAAAGGGACAAGGTTAATGTCAACCTTATGGGGGAGTACCGTGTAGTGGTCAACTCTGTACCCTTCTGGATATAACATGTGCCCATTTACTGCACTGGTTGACAGCTTATGGTGTTGACTTTTTATTTGGGACCTTGGGAATATCTAAAAGTTGACCATAACTGGAGAATGATCTTCTGAATGAGATGTTATTTTATTTTATTAGTTTCAGTGGCTTGTCAGCTGTGCAACTATTCCGTTTTAGGTTGTTGCACATGTGCCCAGATGTGGCTCTTAGCAGCCTATAATGCAGAGTCAGTGGAAAAAAAGGGAGAAAGGGGTTTTAAGGGAAAGATCGCACAGACAGGTGAAGATAACAGTAGGTACAATAAACCCAAACAATGATGGGAGGGTGCTACTACATGAATGGTCCAAACACTGATAAATGAAAAGAAAGGGAATTCCCAGAGGGAAAAAAAAAAGTGGACCATTTGGTAGTGCACACCTAATTGAGCAATAGATTCGCGTGTGAACTGAACACTGATTATTGTTGAAAATAAATAATACTTTTAATGCATATATGTAAAAAAAAAGGCGAAATATAATGAAATTGGTAATCTGCTGGAATGAATTTACATGGCTAGGTTCCCTGATATAGATCATACATTGAACTGTGAAAATAAATATGTATGTAACCTGAGGAGTACCAGAAAAATGACCAGAAAGTCCTCCCTAATCTATTGTAAGTAACAGCTGTGGACCTAGAGGGGTGCCTGCTGCCTCACGGCGGAACTTCGCCCCACAGTGGGGGTGTATCTGGCCTGATCTACAAGTGCCCAATGCCCTCTAATAAAAATCCCCTGTGGGTATAGTACAATGGTCAGCTGTATAGAATACGATGAGTAGGTAACCTCAGCCAAAACAATAGTGACGGAGCACGTGGGCTTCAAACCAAATTGAATCACAGCAAATCGAATGAGATCAAACAATGTATCAGGAAAGGCGCATTTCCTTACCTTGAGAAAGCCACGCCAGGCAAAACGCGTGTTGGTAAGGGGGTTTAACCAAGGTGCACCTCGGTTACCCCATGCTACATACTATCTCATCTGCCGCTGTAAATATATATTATGCTTGAACTTCCCTGATACATTGTTTGATCTCATTCGATTTGCTGGGATTCAATTTGGTTTGGAGCCCACGTGCTCCGTCATTATTGTTTTGACTGAGGTTACCTACTCATCGTATTCTATACAGCTGACCATTGTACTATACCCACAGGGGATTTTTATTAGAGGGCATTGGGCATTTGTAGATCAGTGTAGGGCCAGATACACCCCCACTGTGGGGCAAAGTTCCGCTGTGAGGCAGCAGGCACCCCTCTAGGTCCACAGCTGTTACTTACAATAGATTAGGGAGGACATTCTGGTCATTTTTCTGGTACTCCTCAGGTTACATACATATTTATTTTCACAGCTCAATGTATGATCTCTATCAGGGAACCTAGCCATGTAAATTTATTCCAGCAGATTACCAATTTCATTATATTTCGCCCTTTTTTTACATATATGCATTAACAGTTAAGTTTTATTTTAAACAATAAGTGTACAGTTCACACGCAAATCTATTGCTCAATTAGGTGTGCACTACCAAATGGTCCACTTTTTGTTTTCCCTCTGGGAAGTCCCTTTATTACATTTCTAATGCAGAGTCACCCTGGAAAGTTAAGTGGGGCTAGTATTGATAACGATTGCAAGTTACAAAGTATGATTAGAAGAGTAACTGAATTTACAATAGTCAGGAAAAATGTTCATGCTCAAAAACAATTTACTGTGACTATTAAGTCAGTGAAACATGCAGTACATTGAAACACACTGTACATTGTTTAGGGGACCCATCGGGGTGGGTCCCTGCAAAGAACGGCCCTATTTCAATAGGGTCGTTCTCTCCCAGCCAGTTTCGAACTGGCTGGGATATCGATTGCTTATGCCTCGATGAGGCATAGCAATCGATCCACGGAGCACCAAACGTGGTGCTCTGAAAGGTAAGGCTAAAAACTACCCCAACCCTTCCCCTAATTTTAACCCTAACCCTCCCCTTCCATTAAACTAACCCTAACCCTCCCTTCCCCACAGCCTGCCCCTAACCCTCCCTTCTCCCTAGCCTGACCCCAACCCTCCCATTCTATGGCCCTAACCCTAACCCTCCCTTCCTAAGAGCCTATACCTTCCCTTCCTATCACTAAAAGTCCCCGGAGAGGTTACTCACCTCTCTGGAGCTGGCAGGGGTGGGTCCCATGGGTCTCTGCGAAAATGAATGGGTGAGACACCGATCGGCACACTCACCCATTCACCAAAAAATTATAAAATGGGCCCCTATTGGAAATAGAGACAGCCGAAAATAAACTTTTGTCTGTCTCTATTTCTGAAAGGAGCCTTCATTGCGAGGACTGTGACTGCATTAAATCATTCTCAATTTCTATAGGCATTACCGATTTTTTTCAAATCTAAAAGGACCATATACATTTTAATCCAACCATTCTATGTGGAGTTTGCATGTTCTCCACAATCCATTTGTATCACATTATTGCAATTTGATAATGTCTACACAAAGCTGAGAAGATTGCAATGATCCGTTAAGCTACAATGGAAATTGCACAATTAGAAAATTTAGGTGTGGTCTCAGCAATTTTTTATGCCCCATTAGGCAAATATAATCCAGTCTCATTTTGTATGTCAAGGATGCAGTTGCACCATTACAGTAGTCTGTATTGAATAGATAAACTAATATATTACTGTGTGTGACCATCATAATTGCAGATGCATTTGACTTTGCTCTGATGTTTCATCTCAGGAAGGGTTAAGTTATTGCTGGGTGTAAAATCTGCATTCTGCTTGTGAAAGGTAGATTTTTACTCCCGGTAGTGACCTAAAGCCATTTGCCTGCTTGGTGTAAAAAGCTTAATGAATTTCGTGCTGTGTCTGCATTTCTCTGCAAGAACAATTTCTAGTTAGCTAACTGTAGGTGAAAATGAATGCAGTGCAACGAATGTATTAAAATCTATATACCATATTTACAGTAATCTGCTGCGACATTAGAAATTAGTTCAATGTTTGGAAAATCGGATTTTATTTAAAATACTCTACAAGGACAACACTTCTAGAAACATAGAACACTATATTAAATCTTGCTATTGTGTCTGCTAATTAAGTAAGCTAGCTATAGTGATTTTGGGCCAGACCCAGACCTACGCATGCAAGTCATTTTACGCTAGATGCTAGCGTAATTTCGGCTGTTTGTACGTTTTGCGCATACGCACGGCAGATGTTACGACACGTAACTCTGGGCGGCCGTAACAATGTAGTAACTACGTAGGAAGGGGTGTGCCAAAAATATGCTACCCGTCAATACGCTCGAATTATGTACTGGCGGTGGAGTGAGGCATTTAAATTGTACAGTGTGGGCTGTTAGGTCCGTCAGGACGCTATGTACGTGCGCGGTCAAGCTTCCGTCCGAAGGGAGTGCCTGGGGGAGTGCATAGTATTTACGATAGCGTAAATATGCTATGCTAACAAACGTAACACGCACGTAGGTCTGGGTCCGGCCCTTTGTTTTTGAAGGCATGGCAAGGGCGTAACTATAGGGGGAGCAATGGGTGCGATTGCTATGAGGGCCAGCGGCTTAGGAGGCCCAGCAATCAACCCAATGCACCTTACCTTTACTGTACTTACTTAGACCAGGTACAGGCACCAGCTCTTTGGTAAGCAGCGCTATGGAGTTTGTATCCACAGCACTGCTCTTCACAGTAAACGGATATTCCACAGCTCTGCTTACCAAACCACCGATGCCTGCTCCTCTGTCATTCTTTGCGCAGATGCTGACTTGATGACAAGGCGCCACCATAACAGCAGAGTGTACTGAGCCAAGTTACCCCAGGTAAGTGAGATTGCTGCTCGCGCTGGAACTGTAAGGAAAAGGTGGCTCCTGCCAAGAGAAAGTGGCTCTTAAAGAGAATATTGAGGCTTATAAAACACACTATTTAATGAGTACTTCATTTAGAGATGTAAGAACTCCAGTGTCGGCCTTTTTTATTGCCCTTCTACAGTGTGTAAAGAGCAGCAACACTGGCTGGACGTTCACATGTGTGGCTTCTACACCAGGGTGGTGTGAAAGTTGTGCATGACCTTGAGATATGGCCTAAGTAGTTCAAATATCCATATCAAGGAGAGAGGCCTTCTGCTAACTTGTGATGCACCAGGACCAGGATTCATAATAAAAACCTTAGTTAATAGTATATATATTGCAATAAAGAAAAACAATCTGATGACTGCAAACCAGCCGACTATATTGATAATGGCAGTTTTATATAAAGACCATAGAATAAACGTATTAGTTGCCTTTGCACAGTGATATTATTGTATGTTCAAAATGTTAAATAAATAAATGTTATCATGCTTCTGTTTTTATATATTTAACAATTTGAACATACAATGATATTACTGTGCATAACAATTTAAATGCTATGATCTTTCTATACAACTGCCACTATCTATGTAGTAGGACGGGTTGTATTCAGGAGATTGTATTTCTTTATTGCAATATACGGTATTCACTAAGCCTATTATAATCAATGTAGGTCTTGTTGCATCACACATAGGATTTCTCTTTTCTTGAGTGGCCTTTACCCTCATTGGGCCGGATCCAGATCAACGTTTCCATTACTTTTCAAGGCATAGGGTATTTATGCTAGGGTATTTACTATGAACTCCCCTAGTTGCAATGTTTAAATCAGGTTGGGACACAGTACACACTCATAAACTCAGAAGACACCAGGACATTACTGATCGCAGATATAAGCCTGCTCTAAAAGTCAAATCCCATGATGCAATGCGCTTATAGATTGTTCTGCAGCATCGTGGGACAGTACACATTGGTAAGATGTCTGAGCTATCTGAGGTTATCATGTGATTGGCACAATAACCTGATTACAGATTACCCTCCAGTGTGTACGCAGCATAAGTACAGACCCCCACTATGTGTGAAATAAAAAAAATGTGTTTGAAATACATAGAAGCTTAATGAGCCTTCTATTTTTATTTATTTCATATTTTGAACAAACAATATTACTGGGCACATGCAATTAACAGTTTATACTATAGTCTGTGTAATAAACAAAGCACAATGGGGTAGATCCCGAGCTATCTATGCTAGCGTGGTTACGCCACGTAACTCAGAACGTACTTAGCAGCCATGCATCAACAGCGTAACAAAGAACGTAGGTGCATGACAGCCATACGACATCTGTAATTACGCTTCGGGGCGGGTGAGGCATTTAAATCGTACAGTATGGACGTGCTCAGGCACTTACATACGTACAGCCTTTACGAACCTCAGTAGTTACGCTTTGAAAAGTTAAGGAAGTGTTTTGTAAGCATAAAATGGCCAAAGTACGTACGAGCGAGGGGATTGCATAGAAAATACGCTATGCGATGAAACGTAACAAGCACTTAGGTCTGGTTCTACCCCATACTTAGTAAACCGCTTAGTAAACCCTGACTGCCCCGTTTAAAAACCTCCCCCCACCCACTTTTCTTAACTTCCTTCTTAACTTGGCCTGGCACGCCCCTTCTTACTTATCTCATTAAGAACGGGGTTGAGAATCATTCTTAATGGATCTCCGTTCCTAAAACCTACGTAGATTACGTAAATAAGGGCACTACGTATGTGCATGTCCATTCTTAAAAATCCGCAGCACCTTCTTAACTGTGAATCAGGTCCAAGGTGTCTAAATACAGTCTTTTAGAGTGAATGAACCTGATCCAGAGTGTGTTCTGTACGCATGGAGGTCCGTAAATCCGCAAAGAAAAGAGGACTGAACTCCCATGTCACACTCCTATCATACACAGAGTTCTGGACAAATAAGAGTCCGGAACCCAAGCTTAAGTTCCTTGCATAGATCCATCTGAACGCAGATCCGTGCACAAGTGCCTACCATCACCCCCACACCCTCATCTGCCTGCCTACCGTCGCCCCCTTGCAGGGATTAGGCATGCAGATTTTGAGGAACACCCCATTGGACAGATATCCTAGTTTTCAGAACTCAGTTCTGTATGCTAGGAGATTCGTTGGGCAACATCAGTCCGTACCAAACATCCGTTCAGACAAGCAGCTTGCAGACGTTGGATGTCAGGCTGACATCTGTATCAGGCCCTATATGTGTGTTTGTGTCCCCCATCCCCACCAAAACCAATGACTTTGACAGACTGTTTGTGGCAGATTGTGAGCTCAGAGATTAAATGCACTCTAAGATCATTTCCAGCTTACGTTGATGAGTCTCCCTGATTATTTATACCACTACACTAATTGTTATTGACAGTAACATACTGGGCTAATAAATGTGTGCTTTAAACCTTCTCAGTATACTGTATAAGTGATCATCGGTGTCCTATATAGGTTGTATGGAATCAGAAGGCCAATTATAGTAAGTCAACGTGGTAAATGTCAGCAGCTGTTTGGCATTTCCATGCAGGAAACAGCTGAATGCTTAACGAGCATATCATCCCCACTACTGGCATCATAACTTATCAACCCTCTTGATGAAAACTGCCTGCAATTAGTTTTATTGATTGCACAGGGTGAAAGAGCACATCAATGGAATATCATTTTCTCTACGTGTAGTGAGAGAGAGCGAGCACATATCGAATTTGGCTTACTCCTGGCTTTACACTGGCTTTATTTAAACCACATCATTTCTATGCAAGAAGGATACTGTGCGACTGATACAGAGATACAGAGAGCAAATTAGTTCATTGGCAAAACCATGTGGAATTGCAGGGGAGGCTTTTTCAGGCATGTCTGGGATTTGAAATAAAGATGAGATGTAATGTTTCTCAGTTTAAAATTCAGTGCGAACATTATGTAGTTTGTTATTTGTGTTCTTTGTTTTCCATGTATGCAAAAATCTGAATTATTTTCACCTCTCTCACCCTGCAACATTGATTCTAACTTTCAATCAAATCTTATATGTTTAATAAAACTAGTAATCTGTCGCTTTGTTTTATGTCAGTTTAGAAGTGCTAAAATGTGATAAAAACAATGGCATTCTATGAGATCCCTTATAAAGGGCTGTATTCACAGATCCGTTAGTTAAAGGTACGCAATTATACGCACGGACTTTGCAATTCAACACCCATGACACTCCCCTCACACGGACGGGTTTTCGGTGACTTCCGTACCCTTATCTCTACGTGTGCGTTTACGTGTGTATAATACTTCTGCACCATCAGATGGTCATTTAAATGCCTCTCCCCACTCACTTTCACATAACTTTGTCCGTACGAATTTCAACCACGCCCCTCCACACGTATGTCCCCAAGTGCGATTCGCACGTACGTGCCTAATGGACTTCCGTGCGTAAATTCAAGGTAAATAGCGTAAATAAAGTTACTACGCATGTGCAATTAATCTGATCCTAAAAATACGCACAGAACTCTGCACAAAAACGGATCTATGAATACGGCCCAAATTCCTCAGTATATTGAACTGCTATGAAATGTGAGACATCTTAATGAATGTACTTAAAATGGTGGATTAAAGGTAAGGGCACAGTGCAAGTCTCTGTCCTTGGACTGCGTTTTTTTTAGTCTTTCCACATTTTGTAAAAATGATACAGGGCTGATCCTAAATGAGTTGCTGCAAGCAACCCCAAGCTTCCCCGAGGATTTGTGTTCAGACGGACGCAGATTCGAGCAAAGAAGTTAAAGTATGGTTCTGGACACATAAGTACGTGAAATGGGAGTAACAGGGGAGTTTACTCCCCTCTCAGGGGTGGATTTATAGGTCAGTATCAGGCCCATAGTATTTAGGATATATACAAGGATACATTTTCCAGAGCTGCATTTACTCTTATTTTTTACATGTGAGTGCAGCATGTTTTTAGCATCACGCATAGACCAAAAGCAAACACAGGAAAACGGGTGCAAATCAGCGCATCCACCTGTTTTCACTGCCTTGTGCTTTGCACTAGAGAAACAGGGTGTTCCAATATATTTAAATGAGAAAGTGCTGCTGCAAGTACATTAGCAGCCGGGATTCCCTGTGCTTCCTTCTAACATTTTGAACTAGCTCAGAGCTGGTGTAAGTGTAACGCGGATGAGATTATCATGAATGAAATGCTGCTATTCTAATTCTAGCAAAGCCCTATATACCTTACACATATATTCTCATTCTAGCAAAGCCCTATATACCTTACACATATATTCTTACTTCTAGCAAGTGTTTGAGAATGCTCTCACTCTTGTTACACTACACTATAGTAACGTAGGCACAGAAGGGGACTTTTCAAGCCTCTTGCGTAAGCACCTTGGCATGTAACATGGACGCATGTGCGTGCCGCAAGAACGTACATAAAGTTAAGATAGGGTTCTGGACACTTAAGGGGTAAAGGAGCAGATCAGGTATAGCTCTGTCTCTCCTCCTGTTTCTGCATCAGGATTCCAACTCAAAATGCTCCATAGAAGTCTAATTATATTTATCAAATGTAATAATGATTTGGGATTATTGCCACAGCTGCTAATGTCCTCTCAGATTGGCTCATATCTTACTAAATAGGCTCTACTATGTGTTGCAAAACTAGAGCCCTCCAAACCCTCTGTCGCTTTTGATGTATTTAACAATGGACGTTCTGCGTCTCTATCATATATTTTGTAATCTATCTATATAAAAGGCTACAAAATGGTACAGAGACCAAAAGAGAAAAAAGAAACACTGTTTATGGCGCACACACTTGGGGCATTAGCCCAAATAAATGAACCCTTTATCTAAAAGGGAACCACATCACAAATGCACAAACAACAAATAAAATTAATATTGGTAACAAAATCACCAGAGATATCAAAACAATTGTGCTTCCAAGATTAGAGTCTGGAATGGATGGGTGACATTTTTAAAATATAGCATTTAATTTTATCAATTTAAAATGATTGCATAATAGACAAACAGCGAAATATTAAATTAAATCTAATCATACCTATACTTAATTGTAATACATTAATCAGAAAATAGTCCAAAGATATAATACTTAATGTTCCATGTTGTGTCAATAGTTGTTATAACCAGATGCTGGGGCAAATATATTTATCGTCCAAATGAGAATCAAATATGCGAATAGAAAAGCAAGTATAAAGGTGGGAAGTATATATAAATAAATGTATGCCTCCCTATCTAGATATGAAAGAGGTAAACCCTATCACGGTGCCTGCCGCCTCACGGCAAAACTTCGCCCCCACTTGAGGGGTATATCTGTCCCTTCTCTAATCTAAAGTGCCCACAGAAATCACAAAAATGTAAAATCAGAGTTCAAAACATAAACACAGTATCATGGAAATGTATAGGTATGAGCAATATTGAGGTTGCCAGTGTGCCAGTGTGTACCCTGGCTCCCTCCTTACCACCTACGTGCGTTTAGCATCAGGTTGCTTTCTTAAGATCTGTGCGATTCAATTACTTTCTGTTTATCTATATAAAAGCCATTCTGCTCCTCACCGCTATACGCATGCACAGTAGCGTCGACACGTTGAGATGCTACTGCGCATGTTCATTGATAGGGAGCAAAATTGCTCTCCTTCAAATGTCCCTAAACCTCCCAGTCAGGTGCCAGTCTTTCCCCCTTCCTCCTTCCACCTATTTGGTGTTGGGCAAGAGATCCATCACGCCGGCCGGCAGCTTGCCTTCTACAGCGATGATGGCTCCGTGTCTCATAGTCCAGGGACACGGGGAGAAGACAGAGCGGCTGCCTCTTACATGTTACACCGTGTCCACTGCCCGGCCGGACAGCCAGCAATCAACAAGGCCCATAAGCAGAGACAGGAAGCGGGCAAGGACACCGGAGCTGTCACTGCAGGCAGGAGGGGAGGTCAGTCAGCGGGGTCTAATCCATGTGACAGGAGGCACACTCCGGAGAGGCAGACTTTACAAATGGAGCTCCGTGCAGGAGAGGGACACCGGCTAATGACAAGCCTGCTGCTGACTCACCGAGCTGCACTGACAGGAATGGAGGAGGAGCCAAAGGCGAGCGGGCAAAACGGCTCCTACCTGTGTGTGCGGTGCTGCTAATGCTCTCCAGCTCCCGCCTCCCTAGTAACTTAATAAAAGTGATGTTCTAGTTGATACCCTACCCTCCAACATGACCCATTCCATTAGGTACAAAATACTCTGCTCCTCAGTTTCCAACTGTCAATTACTATGGTAACCACCTGTGTTGAAGAGACAAATAGTTTTTTGAATATCAGTTAATTAATTTAAAACAGGTGGGTGACCGTTATAAGCGCAGGAGCGGATTATATTGTACCTAATGGAATGGATCATGTTGGAGGATATGTATTTCTGTCACATTAAATTAAAATTAAATTTTTTTATAGTTTTAGACACACAGAGAACCATCATAATATGGATGAAGACTCAATGTAAAATGTACAATATTATACCATAAACATGTTACACAGATCACACTCTACACTGACACTATACAACCTCATTTATATGGACAGTCACTGACACCCAGCACATTACACATACACTAGGACGATTATAGGTCCCAGCCGGGGGTGTGCCGACAAACGGAACAATTTCCCGCTAGGGAAATGTCCCATTATTGGCACCATACACTTCCTCTGCTGGGACCAATAATCCTAGCAAAAAAGGGGAGGGAGCAACACTCAGTGTTGCTGCTGCTGCTTTATATCTATGTGCAGAGCTGATCTGACAGCTTTGCAGGTGTACTTTAAAGCTGTCAGAGCAGCATAGTACATAGATATACAGCAGATGTATGAGATATTGTAATGTGATGTATGAGATATTGTAATGTGATGTATGAGATATTGTAATGTGATGTATGAGATATTGTAATGTGATGTATGAGATATTGTAATGTGATGTATGAGATATTGTAATGTGATGTATGAGATATTGTAATGTGATGTATGAGATATTGTAATGTGATGTATGAGATATTGTAATGTGATGTATGAGATATTGTAATGTGATGTATGAGATATTGTAATGTGATGTATGAGATATTGTAATGTGATGTGAGTCTTGTCCCCTCCCCCACTTTATAATTTTTTTTTTAAACAGAATAATCATTGTACCAGAGCCAGACTTATTATTCTACCACAATAATTGGAAAACACCCTATTTTTGCATTTGCGCACACGCCACGGGTTCTGCATGGATCTAGAACCTCACGTTCCAGACTTTCATACCAGCGCCTTTCCGCTGGTGGACATGGGGGAGGTGCTCTCCAGCCTTGGGCTCAGTACCTCTCTTGTTTCTTAAGTCAAAGACAGGATATTTTATGCTTTTATGGATCGGATAGAACTTTTAACAAAATAAATACCCAGATCTTAAAATTTTAATATCTTTTATTGAATCTTTTAATCCCGAGTCTTCAATGGAGGTTTGAACCTCAATGGTGTTGTGTTGACAAGTCATTATGTCTGTCCAGCCTCCAGGTGGGAAAAGGAGGTAAGGGACAGGGCAGGATGGGTATCGTGGCTATAACGAAAGAGAGTTAGAACAAGCCTGGTCACTAATAATTCCTGATTCACATAATATAGAGAATAAATCAAAGAGTAATAAAAATAAATTAAACACAAAATAAAAGATAAATAAGGCATAACCTTTATATATAAAATTACAGATATAGGACCGGATTCAGAGATCCGTTTTCAGGTGGAATTGTGTGCGTATTTTTCTGATTGGATCAACTGCGCATGCATAGTATCTTTTTCCATGCAAGTTACATAGAATATACGCACGTAAGTCCAGCACTTGTGAATCGCACTTGTGGACATACGTGCGGAGGGGCGGGGTTGAAATGCGTACGTGAAAATTTACATGAAAGTGAGTGGGGGGGGGGGCATTTAAATGAACCTTTCAGGGAGAGGTTACAAAGAATCGCATGCACGGAAGACATATACACACGCAAGTGCACACGTAACGTTAGAGGTGTCCTATGGAGGTGTAAGCTTACGATTGCACGGCCGTGTCAGTGGAGTGTCGTGAGTGTTGGTGGGTGTTGGCTTGCTACGTGTATGCGTATAATTGCGCTCTTAGGAAAAAAACGAATCCCTGCATTCGGCCCATAGAGAGGTATTCAGTTAAATAAATGACTATAAGAAATATAATAATAAGAGAAAATAATTTAAATAATGTAAAATGATGATATAGAATATAGTAACATAGTTACATTACCTTGTGATACCACGCATCAGGCGCCAGGAGTGGGGATGGCATCACTGATGTGCCCGATGAAGGAGATGGTAACAAGAGCAGATGCAAAAGTATCTAACAACATCTAAGGAAAGAAATAATAACGATTAGTATTTGCATAAAACACATTACCAGCACAGCCTTTCACATGTCTACCCACAAAGACCTTTTTATGGCCAACTGCAGGCAACGATTCCTATTAGTGGACCAGTGGGGTAGTGTCAATGTCCACGGGTTTCATAACTTACCTGCACAGGCAGCGGTTAAAGAACCTTCTGGTGGCCCTCCACCAGGCCGGGCCGGATGACGGAGGTCTAGCTGGCTCTTCCTCCTGCTCATTCAGCCAGCGGTTTTGCATAACCTCCTGGAAAGAAGAATAATCAAGTTTTAATCACGTTTGTCCTCAACATTTCAAATATCATCCTGAGGACATACATACATACTCTACAAGTCCCCAATACCCAGCAGGAGTTGGGAGCCATTCCCTTACCTCTATGGTGGCCCTTTTCTTTGGTTTCACCTTCAGCATGGTGTTTAAAAGATTTTTGCAGCCTTGGGACATTTCTGGTGGAACGTTATATCGTCCTTTCATTACAGACTGCGCAAGTTCCTAGAAGAGACAACAGATAAGGAATGTGATTGGATAACTTTCACTGTCACATGATTTACCTTTAGACCTGTTCGTGTATTCTTTACCTACCAGACTCAGGCCATGATGGAAGCTGCTTCTATAACTGGTACTGTGGGTTCCTTGGAATATTGCCAGCTCTGAGACCATTCAGCAAAGAGATGTATTATCCCAACCCTTACACCTTCTGTTATTATACTAAAGTTATGAAGTGAGACCTTTCATTTGCTGCATTCCTTTTGTTATCATTGACATGCATGCTGATCTCCTTCTAGATTAATAGGTAAAGGTCCTCCATAAATATCTGGATCTATTATCTCCCTTGATAAAAGGTGTTTTTTAGAACCAGTCTCCCTGACATCTAATGGGCAAATATGTAAATAAGTGCCACAGCTCATAATAAACACATTCTGATACGTGTATAAAAGTCTGCTTACCTTTCTGTCATTTCCAGTAAATGGTAGGCTTTTGGTGACCATTGCATACAGTAGGACCCCGAGGCTCCAGATATCAACCTTGGGGCCCTCATATTTCCTTGCAGCTACGATTTCAGGGGCTACATAATAAGGGGTTCCACAGAAACTTTTCAGTTTTTTCCCCGGGGTGTAGAAATTTGCGAAACCAAAATCTGTCAGTTTGATGTTCATATTGTCATCAAAAAGAATGTTTTCCAACTAAAGAAAAGAGACAGAAAAGTGCAATCCTTGAATTCACCAGTTATGATCAGCACATTTATTAGCAATATTTACCAGAAAATAGGACTAAATATGACCACTGTGTAACTACAGTACAAGGGGAAAAACAGGTTAGATGCTCTATGTAGGCGAGTGCCTTACTTGTGTTGCACTATGTGTACTTTATATTTTAAGGTATGTGCATCACTACAGACCCAGCAAGTACATTGTGCACAAGAAGAAATGTAAACGTTTAAAAGAAAATTAAATGAAATAAAGTTTTAGGCTAAAATTCCCTAAAAATAAATATACACCCGCTAGACATTCTTACCTTAATGTCGCGATGTATTACACCATTGTTGTGGCAATGAGCGACAGCAGCTATAATCTACAGAAAAAGAGACACGCGTTATAAATCCTCCTATATAACGCACAAACCACGAAATCGAAATTGGAAATCCTGAAAAAGATTTAAACTGGGGCATTGCACTTACTTGGCGAAAGAGGATGCGGGCGTTGTCCTCACCAAGGTCCACACCAAGGTCTTCATGGGCTATCATGTAATCCATCAGGGTACCTAAAAAGAATAAAAATAAACACACCATTGTATGATCAGTTAAAAACACATTAAAAGATTTGTTAAGAGTGTTAAGATATTCCCAGTGTCCGATAACCTCTATGCCTGATTGATAGTGTCAAGGTATATCGGGCAGAATGATAATACCAGCCTTAGGAGGGGTGTGGGCTCCCGTTGAGAACGGCCCTATTTCTCTCGGTTGGGAAAACAAATGCTTCTGCCTCGAAGAGGTGTAGCAATCGTTCCCGGGCTCACCGAACGCAGGACTCCGAAAGGAAAGTTACTATTCTATCCTTAACACCCCCTAAGCCTAAATGTCCCCATAGATGTTATTCACCTCTCTGGTGGTCCGACGGAGGCGCTTATGAAAATTAATGGGTGAGTATATAAAATAAAATAAAAAATGGCTGCCATTCGAAATAGAGACAAGGAAAAGAAACTTCAAGCTGTCTCTACTTCTCAATGACAGCCATTGGTGCGGGGACTTCCACAGCTTTAGGTGCTGGGTCTTTAGGCTACAAACTGTTTCTTAGGTTGTCAACAGAGGTGGACCTAAAGACAGTCAGGTCCCATTGCAAGTGTGCCAACAGAACTATGGCTGGTGTGGGCAATTTTCACCCCCTCTCCATTGTTTTTTTGCACAGCACAGGGGCCACCAACTGAAAAGAATAAAAAGAACATAACATGAGACAGAATCAATAAACAAACCTCCGGTGCACAGCTCCATCACGATGTACAGTTTTGACCACGATTCCAGAACCTCAAAGATTTTCACTGAAAGAAAAGAGGTAAATATCATTCATCGTGTCATTAATGGAAGGGGAGTAAAAACACAAGACATTCATTGGCTCTCATGTTTAAAATGGAGAACTAATCTTACCTATGTTTGGGTGGTTCAGGGATGTCATAATCTGCACTTCCCGGTACATCTGTTGAGAAAGATCATATGGTTTTATAAGAAAATGCATTGATGAAATGTGGGAGACAGCGATCACATAGAAGGGATGGAGCCAAAATACTGTCATTTATAACAATCTATGGACAATGCCATCAGGAAATTTAGGACCATAGGTATAGGGGTATAGGGTAATCTATTGGTTCTTCAGCAGGTAAAACCTTGCTGCTTCTATATGGAGACCTCCCAAAATCTGTATCTTACAAAGAACCGTTACTTTCTTACCTTCTCCATCTTACAGCGGTTCTTCATTGGCTTTTTGATGATTTTTATAGCCACCTGCAAAAAGTCAAAATCCAAATTAATCAGAAGAATAAACCGGAAAGTGCTATTAAAAAACATTTCTGCGAGAGACATTCTGGTTCAAGGCTCTTTACCTACACATCTGGAACCATCATATCGCCCTCACAATGGACATTGGGTTACTCATTATAACCATTCTACAGATTAGACTATAAATGTTTAATAGGGGACATTGTGCCTCATAGCTCTTTCACACAGCTTCCTCACCTGTTCTCCGCTGTAGATATTCTCAGCCAGCTTCACTTTTCCAAATTCGCCATTTCCAAGGGTTTTTATAAGTTTGTATTCCCCTATATATCTCTTTTTCTTGTAACTGCCCCAGGCAGGCTGCAAAGATAAAACAAATAGTTGTGTGATTAATCACCCTCGATCAGAGAGTCTCGTAGCTACTGATCTTCTCTCCACAACTCATAGGAATAGGCAATTCCTGGTCCTGTGTCTGCCCTGACAGCGTGATGGGACGGCATTTTGTTCCCAGGGAGGGATTTGTAGGAATAGTACAAAAATCCCTCCAGTCACTTTTGTTTAGGTGACACCCGGGTTGAAACACCCGGGTGGCACCTTTCACATTGCACCCCTTTCTGAGTCAGAGGTTCAGGGTTCAATCCCTTGGTCATTAGACCCGGGACCAGGCAGAGGGGACTTTTCAGATCACCAACCAAAACCAGGGTTTCAGCTGAGGCCAAAAACCCAGTTTTTAGCGGTGATCTGAGAGGAGTATTACTGAGGGTAACACAAGCTCCTGTACTTACATCTGGTTCTGTCATTTCCGGTGTGTCCAAAATCAGAGTTTGGTCAAAGAGGTGGACAAGTATGCCCTCTTCCTCTGTATCCATTAAATCAAAAGACTCTGGTTCCCCTATGTCCATAGGGTCCGATGGTTCTGAGTCTGATGTATAATCCATAAAATCCATGTCCAGAATCTGAAAAATATCCAAATAGCACAAAGCTAATATCACTGACGCTTCTCCTCACCAGAAAACAACCAAATGGTACTCTTTCAGTGTGTCTGCTGGCTGATATATTTGTGATACATGTGAAATTTTAGGCAGTTTTAGAACCATCAAATATGTACCAGGACTCAAAGTAAAATGTACAATATTATACCATAAACATGTTATACAGATCACACTCTACACTGACACTGACACTATACAGCCTCATATATGTACAGTCACTGACACCCAGCACATTATACAGATCATACTGTACACTGACACTATACAACATCATATATGTACAGTCAATGATATCCAGCACATTACACATATCACACTCTACACTGACACTATACAACCTCATATATGTACAGTCACTGACACCCAGCACATTACACATATCACACTCTACACTGACACTATACAACCTCATTTATATGGACAGTCACTGATACCCAGCACCTTACACATATCATATCATACGCTACACTGACACTATACAACCTCTTATATGTACACATCTCCCTTGCTAATTGTTACACTTCTCTACTATATCATATCCCAGACCCCGCCTCCATATTACACCCTGTACTGACCATCCCCCCTTTCCTTCTGTGTCTGCACTGATATTATGTATCACATATCTGTCTAATTACATGTCTCCTCTATATCATATCCCAGAACCCTTCTCCATATTAAACTCTGTACATTGGAGCTACAATAAAACTCAGTACTAACCACTGAGTCACCGTTCTGCCTATATCGTATTCCAGAACCAGCAATTACCTGATCCAAATTTCTCTCATTTGCCATATGTTATACTTTATACTTTCAATAACTTCAGCTGAGACCCAGGTTTTTAGGGGTGATCTGAGAGGGGTATTACTGAAGATATCACATGCACCTGTACTTACATCTGGTTCTGTCAAGTCCGGTGTTTCCAAAGTCAGAGTTGGGTCAAAGAGGTTCACAAGTATCCCTTGTTCCTCTGTATCCATTAAGTAAACAGACTCTGGTTCTCCCATATCTATAGGAGGTGGTGTTTCTGAGTCTGGTGTGTGATCCAAGAAATCTAAGTCCAGAATCACAATAAAATCCAAATATTGCTATGCAAATATCACTGATGCTTCTCCTCAGCAGAAAACCATCAAATGGTACTCTTACAACACAAACGCACATTAAGTAACTTTCCCTGCCTGACCCCGCCCACACTCTATGACACGTGCGGTCATTGTGACACGTGTGGTCATGTGACATGCATGGTGAGTGTATCCCCTGTCTGATATATTTGCATACCCTCCAACATGACCCATTCCATTAGGTACAAAATACTCTGCTCCTCAGTTTCCAACTGTCAATTACTATGGTAACCACCTGTGTTGCAGAGACAAATAGTTTTTTGAATATCAGTTAATTAATTTAAAACAGGTGGGTGACCGTTAGAAGCACAGGAGCGGATTATATTGTACCTAATGGAATGGGTCATGTTGGAGGATATGTGATACTGTAAGTAGCTCACTGTACAGCTTCACTGTCAACCCTATGTAAAATCACAGCAGTCACAAGACACCTCGCTGCTACTAGTCAGATCATTCCAATACAAAATAAACTCACTCTCTCCTCTCCTTTGTCTGCTAAGCATTTTCTTGTGTGAGTATCCAGCTATAACATTAAGTGGTCTTTTAACAGAAAAGAGGAGTTTTAGGGACTTTGGTATCAATCAGTTTTATCTATTATGCTTATATCACATGTATTCAATATTGTACTGAATTATCAGTCACTATATGTGTATTGATTATCTCTCATTTTATAAATATATAGCGCCATTATAGCTAAGTGTCTGCAACTACATTCGATTAGTACTCTGAGGCTTCTCAGTTGATATATTGATTCATTACGAATCTTCAGCCTGGCAAATAATATCTTATTATATATAGTTTGGCTACTTGATTTAACTGGTTTTTATCAAGAGGGTTGATTTTAGGGGTTTAGGGGCAGATCCAGACCTATGGCCGGCGTCGGTTTTTATGTTGGCCGTATGCGTAAGAATGGTATTTCTGCCGTGCATGCGCCGGCCAGATGTTGCCCGACGTAATACATTTTTCAAGGTGCCCTGGATTGGGAGCGCGCAGCACCGGAACTACGCTGTAGTTACGGAAGGTAGGCGGAGGGAGGAAAGTTAGGAAGGGAGGGCTGGGTTAGGGGGTTACGATTAGTTTCCCGGCGTAATTACCCACTGTTAAGCCGGCTTAAGTTAAGGCAGCCTTCAGCCGGCGTAACAGTGGGTACGTACGCTGGGACAGGGGGCGTGTCAGGGGGGAGTTCTTATTATGGAGAAAACAGGGGGAAGGGGTGTCTGTATCAAGCGCTAGAGGGGTCAAGGGAAGTGCCAAACTAAAATAATGATAAATAATACAATAAAAAATCAAGACTAGTCAGTCTTAAAATTCCAACATGAGGGACAATAGGATAAGTCCACTGGAGAATCCCAGATGTATAAGACCTGGAGATCAAATGTATCTATCCCCTCTCAGGGTGGATACAATGAGGAAAGAAGGTGATAAAAAGAAAAACATTTATTACAATATAAATACAGTAAACACCTTAAAATAGGATCTCAAAGTCCATACCAGGGAAAAGGATGGTAAGAGGCGGGGTCCAAGGAAAAACGTCTGAGATGTAAGAGGGGCCCGGACAGACGTTTTAACAGGGGGACACACCGATCACCTGGATGGAACAATGGATACCTCGTGGAGCTGGCCGACTGACGCGTTTCAGGCTCGTCTGAGCCCTTTCTCAAAGTCCTGGCCAGCGTGGGAGACACTTCCTGCTTTAAAAGAAGTCGATTCTTCCGATTGGAGGGTGAATTTTCATGGAAACTTCGCGCTGCACCTGGTGGAACGCATCGTGGAACGCATCCGTCGCGTTACGCCAGGTGGAACGCATCTTGGAACGCATCCGTCCATTAAAGCACTTCCTGACCTATGCATGTCATGGAAGAGGGCGGGTGCGTGTAGCGGGGGACAGGAAACGTTCATGATGGAACGCATCTCCCCTCAGTGCGTGTCACAGATAAAAACGAGTAAAAAAGAGTTTGGCACTTCCTAAAATGTATAAACTTATATACCAATTGTCCAAAAGTGTTGGACTATTGCAGAGTGTGACGATAAAGTGCTAGTTTAAGTGGAAAAAGTGCAATCAGGTGTTTAAACCTCTGATATGTGTACATAAGGACAGTCTATCCTTATAAAATAGACTAATGAGTCAAGTTGGGCAAATAAAGCCCTAATTAAACCATGTGATAGGAAATAAGTAAATGAATGAAATAGAAGCGGACAATAAATATCATATAGTGAAATGATAAATATTATACAATAGGGTATAAAAAATAGGTGTAAAAAAATATATATGTGTGAAAAATAATTAAAAGTGAAATTAATAATGGTACATACAATTAAGTACATTAAAATTAATCAGATTCGTAAGGTTACAACTTGAAAAAACATGGTAAAACCGATAGTAATCATTCCATATGGACCCGCTGGTTAAGTATAAAAATAGTACATACAATAAAGTACAATTCAATTCAATTAAATGAATCCATAATAAAAGTGGTGTAAGAATGATTACAATGGGAAAAAAACATAGTAAAACCAATATTGATCATTACATATAGACCCGCTGGTTAAGAAATAAAATGTGGGATATTCTTATAATAGGTAATCCCATAAATAGGATCGGCAGGAAATGCAAACCAATCTAAAATGGTGAAACATATACGGGTATAATACGATATGCCATTCCAGGAAATGCACATGGAGGTACAAGAGGATAATCCCATAAAGACATGAATCACATACTGTCCCATACATGAGTAGTGTGGACAGATGGATAGGTGTAAATGTAAATAGGGTGTTTATGAGAACATACAGAACCATGTGAGAGGGAACTAGTAAAAAAGGCCGCCTTGGCTAAGAGTGCAAATAGAGACCACATGTAGAACTATGAAAAAAACCTAATTAAAAACTCCATAAAAATATATAAAAATATATAAAAAAGAAGCCCTATGAACTCACGATTCCAATCAGGAATTCAAACCGAAATGGAATACCAGGGATGGATAAGGCAGGAGTCCGAAGAGAGTGGGGGAGAGGATGGTCATGGTCCTTACAGTACCCTGTATTCTCATCTCATCTAAAATCTGATTGGTTGCTATAAGCAACATCTCCACTTTTCTAAACCCGCAGCTTAGTAAATCTGGCCCCCGGAGTATCCACAAGGAGAAACCATGCACTACTTTCAGCTTTTATTTTTCTAGCTCTCACTTTCCTATTACATATTAGAGAATGTCATCTAAAATCTGATTGGTTGCTATAAGCAACATCTCCACTTTTCTAAACCCGCAGCTTAGTAAATCTGGCCCCCGGAGTATCCACAAGGAGAAACCATGCACTACTTTCCTTAGAGCTTTTATTGTTTTTTACTTTTTGGAATTTGAATTCCTTTTTTACGCCCCTTCCTTTATCCTCCTGAGAAGGGGCCTTATATACCAGTACTATTTAGCTGCAGGTCCTTTTTTTTTCTTCGCACTATTGGCATAAGAGGCTATTGAGAAAAGGGATAAGTAGGACCAGAGATTGGTGAAGGGGTAAAGCTGACAGTGTTTAATAAAAGATGAGACCTAGCAGCTTGAATTGAATTCTTGAGGGATAAGAAGGCAGTGCATGTCCAACATGATTGTATATTAGTACCTGCTATACCATAATATAGGTGATTTAGAGAGTTTAATAAGGTATGCAAATTCCACCCCAAAAAAACTCTTTGGAAAAATGATAAACCTTGATTTAGAAACATGAATACAACATACCTGTTTTGTTAAAGGGGTTTTTTCCAAATTTTCTGTTACCAATAAATTACATGATTATAGTCTATAAAATATCATCCATGTTGAAAATAAAGAAAATAAAGAAATAATAATAGTGTAATGGGAACTGTAGAGAGTAAATTGAGCAGTTTTTTTTTTTTTTAACTTGAGAGTTCTGTCACCATCTTCCCCAGTTTAAAAGTCTCCAGTACTGTAAATGTAGATTTCAACCAAGATAAATAGAAATCTAGAGTTTAATGTAAATATGCTCAGAATTGCTATCCAGATGTTAAAGCATAAAAAACACATAAAAAATGTATGACTCAGCAGGTATAGCATATCACAATAAAATAGTAATTTCAATTTCTATTAAAATATGAATGAATCTTGTTTTCGAGATGAGAATCTGACTTGCAACAGTCAATATTTCACAATAGGAGGTAATAAATGTCAACTTCTTCATAAAATACAACAAAAATATTTAAAAATAAAAAAACTGGGAGATATTTCCATAAGAGGTAACATTTCTTTAACTTTGTCTTTATTATGAGTTAAATTTTCCAACATTCAGTAGAAAAAATGCTTTTTTTTTTTTTTTTTTTGTCTCCTTAGTTTTTTATAATACAAATCAGCCGTCAGTGGACCATGAATGAGGCCTTAGTGTGCAAATATTTTTCTCCAACACAAGAGCTTTGATAAAGGTGGATGCTTGCCAATTCGCCCATCATTCCTGGCTATTTATTGACTTTAATACTCTTTGTAGTAATTGTTTCTATTTTTACTCTGCCTTTGGAATATTTGACAGGATGTGTTTTTAATTTCTATTTCATATTTGAGATTGCCTTTGTATTTATCCAGTTGAATATAATACATATTATTCTGCCTCAGTAGTTTAGACAGCGAAGAGACCATTATTCCAGAAAAGTATGTGACGCACATATTTCATGGTGTTTAAACATATTGGTGTGTTTTAATTCAGACATTTTTGCCTTGGTATGATTTTAGTGTCATAACTTTATTTCTTTGTATAGTTACTCATTTAATCATTTCAGCAATCATAATAAATTAAATTAGGAACATACAATATATGAAATTAGTAACGAGATAGACATTGATTTGCTGATACTAAATATATATTTAATCAATTAGGAATTATAGTTATAATTCTACTAATGAAGCATTGACATCAATTTCTTGCTTCATTATATTTGAAGGTTTCATTATTGTCAGCTAGATTATTCATATGCATACTTTCACAGCCTTACCATGAACATTTGGCATTGCATTCTCTTACATAATTTGATTTGAGTGTTTTAATATATACACATGGGGTGAGATCCAGACGCCCGCACGCTTTACGCGCATGCGAGGGTCCGTAGGTATGATCGCGTAGCGGGGAGTGCACGCCCCCTGCACTCCTCACTCTCAGTAGTAAATCTGGACACTTACGTGTCCGTATTCCTACCTTAACTATTACATCGCCCGCCGACCTAGTTATAACGGGGCTTCCCCTACCCCGTACCCTTCATTTAAATGACTATCCCCGCCTACATGGCTGGGATAGACCCATCGTATATGAAGTTTCTGTCGCTTCCCCGTAAGTACTGACGTAAGTAACTTTATTAAATGACTTGCGTAAGTTCACTGTCGGCTGTAGGTCAGGATGCGACCCATGTGTGTATTTTTATTGTTACAGCTATGCATTTGTAGTGCATACACAATTAGTGTGCAAGGACAAGTAATTTTCACTCCCTGTCCAGCACCTGTTATACATGTCTCCACCAATGACAGGTTAGAAAAGCTGGGTCACTTCTCATGTTTGCAAAAAAATCAGTCTCTTGATGAAAATCCACAACCAGCCTAAGATCTGGGCAGTTCTCTTTAATTCATGCTTTTGATCCCACATTAAATTCTCAAAATCAAGGTTTGCCTGTTTTTTTGGGCTACATTTAGCGTCAGTCATTCCAAATTTGTGGAACTTTTATTATCTTGTAGTCATGTAAATGATGGATAGGTGGACTTAGACTATTAAGAGGACTATATTTGTAGTAGAGGATAGAATTTTCCTCTCAGTTAAGAAACCTACCCTTCTCTGTTTTTTCAATCATATTTTAACCAGTTTGCCCCTCAATAGATTGTACAAATTCATCATCCAAAACCAAATTCAACTGTTCCCTAATATATTATAGGTAAGAGAAAACAAAAAAAGAGGGGAATGAGGAATATCAACCCAAAACACAAAATAGTGGTGGNGGGGTATTGGCAAATAAAGGGAAAAGCTGGTTTGTACCGCACTAATCTATATTAAGATATTTGAATCAAATAGTAGTCAAGACAAAGAGGGTGCAGTGTATCATATCTCAAAGAGTATTAAGAAAAAACAAAAAAAGGGGGAATGGGGAGTATCAATCCAAAACACAAAATAATGATGGATTGAAAGGGAAAGATATCTTTTAAGCGCACACCTCTTATTTATAGGAGCCAAATGCAGAAAAAAAAACACAGCAAAATAGTTAGAACATTAAAAAACTTAATTATGACATTAAAAAATAGGTAATGAATATTAATATAATAAGGCGAAATATGAATATATTTTAGAACATTTGTTAATAATTAAGGGAAAAATTGCACATCAAATATATTTAAATCATGTAGGCTATCAATCCAGAAAAACATGAAAAACATGAGAAACATTTAGCAAGATAGTGCATACCAAAAAACACACTGGGTGCCGTTTATCATAAACAATATTAAACCAAACATATGGTAATTAGGCTGGGGGGGGGGAAGCCAAGCATCTAGCGCACAATATAAATATAAATGTTAATGAAATCTTCGGAGGTGACCTAAGCTAAGATGGAGACCAGTGCACAGCTATCCCTATAAGGTAACTAGCATCCTCACGGGCGTGCTTCGCCCTGCCGGGCTTATCTCTCCCTCCCTCACCTAATAATTACAAAAAGGGGAAAAAACCTCCAAGACAACGGCATGCCAATGTGACAGGTCCACCGATGCGCATCACGGGGATCCGGGAGTCCTAATGCGCGTTTCGCCAGGTACGTATCGGCTTTCTCAAAGGAGCACATGAAGTATGAATGCAGGTAAAGGTTTAAATAATCAGAAGCTTCCAATCATGTGCTGACACGTATATGCTGGTAAGAAACCAGAATGATTGCACAGCTGTGAGGACAAGTTCACTGCAAGACTAAGAGAGACACAGTATTACAAGTTAAAGAAATACAAAGTATAATGTTATCATTATAAGTGCAACTAATGTATCTTTGTACACTTGAATAATCATATAAATCATTTTTATCAAAAAACAAACAGACTCTGGTGTGTTTTATTTTAGATATATTTGATTGAAGGAAAAATACCCCTATAAGCAAATTTAACGATACCAATATTCATTATTACATATGGAAAAACAAAAAGCAATAAATTATAAAAAAATTCCCAAATATAAGAACATTTTTATTCGATTATTAGTATCATATTTTATATCTAATACGAAATCTGGCAAAACATCACAAAAACTGCAAGCAGCAGCATATGTTTAATTTAATTTTAAAGAGACAGGAGAACATTATTGTCCCTAACCAGGAAGGATGCTCAAACATATTCCAAAGAAGTAAAGGCTGACTCAGCATATATCCTGTATAAGTATAATGTCAAAAAGCACCAAATAGGGGCGTATAATTATTTCCAAAAGAACAAACATCATCCATTTTGTGATAAAACCACCGTCAGTATATAGATAGCAAAAAATAAATAATAATAATTGACAATGGAATTGTTAGGTGCCAAGATTCTTATAGAAAGACACAGGAAAGGAAACAAAACCTGAAGAACATATTCCAAGAGCAATATAAATACTAATTATTCCATATATCCAGGAATGTCACATAAGAGCAAAGCAGATCACCGGTAAACAGATTCTAATAAGAGGCAAACCATCCGGATTATTGGAAACTAGAATAAAGCTCCTGACATTTTTAAGTCGTTTTGATTTAATACAAGAATAACAGTAGCACAGTTACTTCATTATTACATCCCAGCCAAAAGAATTTTTTTGTATAGCATCTATAACAACACAGAGAGAATCCCAACAATAATAATTAGACAGGCACAGAGAGCCAAAGAAATACAGAGTTGATCCGACATTGTAGTCAAACCATCGGACAAAGGTGGGAACATTGTCTTATGGCCAAAGACTATGTATTTAACTGAGGCATTTAGCCAATTAAATGATAACACATGTTACCATAAATTATTTTCAAATCCTACTGATGATTTTGTTTCTGCTTACAATAGGAAGATAGACAATGCCAAAAGGGATAATATAATTTCTGAAAAGAACAAGAAATTTTTGACTGTACAACACCCACAGGTAGCATGTCTACACCTACTACCTAAAGTCCATAAAAAGACGGACGTCCCTCCTGGACGTCCGATTGTCTCAGGAAAACAATTCCCTCACTGAAAAAGCGAGCCGATATGTTGATTCATTCCTGAGACCTTTCGTAACTGCATTGCCATCATACATTCGTGACACCACCGATTTATTAACTCGTATCCACGATGTATTTGTAGAGCCTGGAACATGGCTGGTGTCATTGGATGTAGAGGCTCTTTGCACGGAGTATTAAACACCAGGATGGCCTCAGAGCAGTGGAGTATTTTCTCAACACCAATGTATCTAGTCCTCATAATGACTTTTTACTACAGTTACTCAAATTTGCTCTTACACGGAATTATTTTTTATTTGACGGCCATTTTTATTTACAATTGCGTGGAACGGCAATGGGGGCGGCGTATGCCCCCTCATTTGCCAATTTATTCTTGGGTTGGTAGGAGCGTTTCATTGTGTTTGCGGAGTCACATGAGACGTGCACTTCCCATGTTCTCATGTGGCTCCGCTACATTGATGATGTGTTTATTATCTGGCAGGGTGATGTCAGTCTTCTTGATGATTTTGTAGCCACCTTAAATACCAATGATTTGAATCTTAGATTCACTATGACTAGGAGTTTGGAGAGAATAGATTTCTTGGATGTGTCCATATATGTTTATGGCAATCGAAAACTATGCACAGACTTATTCCGAAAAATCACTGCCACCAATTCTATATTGCACTATACCATCATAGGAATGTAATATCAAATATACCCAAGGGTGAATATCTGCGACTTCGCAGAAATTGTTCCATGTTATCTCAGTTCAAAGTAAGAGCAAGTGAATTATGTGCAAGATTGCAAGATCGAGGCTATACAAACAAATCTTTGACTAAGGCTTATCATCATGCACTTAGGACTTCCCATGAGGAATTGATTTATTCTAAAAATAAGAATAAGACCTCCACTAGTGATTCGCAAATTAGATTCATCACCGACTTTTGTCATCAATCAAAAACTATTACTAACATTTTGAATAAGTTTCTGTTCATTTTGAAATCAGACAAAATTTTGAACCCTGTTTTGGATCATTCTATTCCTATGTGTTGGCGTCGTGCACGCAATCTTAATGATTTTCTGGTGAAGAGTTATTTCACATCTCAGACTAACAACAAGGATAAATACTTTGGGTCCTACCCATGTGGTAGTTGTAATGCTTGCCATCATATTTTAAAAGTGACTGAAATTCAGGATCGGTTTGATCACACCCACCAGCTTAATTTCTATGCAAATTGCAATTCAAAATGGGTAATATATTGTTTGTGTGATTGTGGATCTAAGTATATAGGCAAGACTTTCCGCCCGTTTAAATCTAGACTTCAGGAACATGTGAGGTCTATCCGCAACGCACCAGATGACAAAGCAAAACTTAAATCACTAACTCCGGTGGCGCGACATTATTTTTTACACCATAATTCTAATCCCCGGGGCATTTGTTGTTGAGAAATTGACTCCAACTATAAGAGGTGGTGACTTGAACAATCTTCTTTTGCAGAAGGAGATACGATGGATTTTTCTCCTTGACACAATTTATCCTAATGGACTCAATGAAAATGTTACATATGTTCCATTTTTATAACTGTGCTAAATTATCATTGGCTCTCTGTGCCTGTCTAATTATTATTGTTGGGATTCACTCTGTGTTGTTATAGATGCTATACAAAAAAAATTATTTTGGCTGGGATGAAATAATGAAGTAACTGTGCTACTGTTATGCTTGTATTAAATCAAAACGACTTAAAAATGTCAGGAGCTTTATTCTAGTTTCCAATAATCCGGATGGTTTGCCTCTTATTAGAATCTGCTTACCGGCGATCTGCTTTGGCTTTTATGTGACATTCCTGGATATATGGAATAATTAGTATTTATATTGCTCTTGGAATATGTTCTTCATGTTTTGTTTCCTTTCCTGTGTCTTTCTATAAGAATATTGGCACCTAACAATTCCATTGTCAATTATTATTATTTATTTTTTGCTATCTATATACTGACGGTGGTTTTATCACAGGATGGATGATGTTTGTTCTTTTGGAAATAATTATACGCCCCTATTTGGTGCTTTTTGACATTATACTTATACAGGATATATGCTGAGTCAGCCTTTACTTCTTTGGAATATGTTCGAGCATCCTTCCTGGTTAGGGACAATAATGTAGGATATGTAGGAAGGAGCCAGGCTGCCCACATCCTCTCCAGCACAAGGGGTAAGCCGCAGGGAACATCGCAGATAATCTATCAGGGGTATAATACCATCTATAGTAAATTTTGTAAGCGTTTTCTTTAATCCTGGTAGATATAGAGGATTTTGCTATTTGAGACCTGATGGTTTCCCAGGTATCCTCATCTGGAGGAGGGCCAAGGTCCCGCTCCCATCGACTCTCGTGTGCATCTTGGGGCCCAAGCAGAGATGTCAGTAGCAAGTTATAGAGAAAGGATATCATGCCCTTGCGGAGTGGTGAGGAGAGACACATAGTTTCAAATTCAGATGGTCGGGCTGAGATGTGTTCGACAGAGAGAGAGTGAAGGAAGTGTCGGATTTGGAGAAACCGAAAAGGGTTGTGTGGGAGCCCAGGGAAGTGTAGGTAAAGATCTGGAGAGGCTAGCCAGGTGCAATTATAGATTAGGTCCGATGCAAAGCGTATACCCGCCAGGCGCCAGGAAATTGAAAACCGAGGAGATCGACCGGCAGGAAACGCCTGGTTATCCCATAGCGGAGTGAGAGGGGAGTGAGGGTGGTCACCAACCAGCCTTCTCTTACAGCAGTTGCAAATAAAGGAGGAAAACTGAGTAGTAGCAAGAGGAGAGACCATCGGTGTTCGGGTGTGGCGTGGAAGTCCCCATAGGGAGGACAGGGAGGTAACACCTAGGAACATGGCCTCCAGGTCAGCCCACGCTAAAGTACCTGGGGGGGCAAAGGAGGCTACTATTTGGCTAAGGTGAGAGGCCCAATAATAGGCCTTTAAATCGGGGAAGCCTCTACCTCCGTTAACCGTTGTTTTTTTAAGGAGAGGGAGACGAGTGCGTGGAGGTTTATTGTTCCAAACAAATTGGCTAAGGTCAGTTTGGAACTGGGAAAAAACAGAAGGAGGGACCTTAACTGGGAGGGTCTGGAAGAGGTAGAGGAGCTTGGGGAGAGTGTTCATTTTAATGGCAATGATCCGGCCCAGCCACGAGATAATGAGGTGTTTCCAAGTACGGAGATCCGCCCGCAGCTTACTAATGAGGGGAGGAAAATTTGCACTATAAAGAGAATCGTACGAGTCGATGATCTAAACCCCTAGGTATTTAATTTTTTTATGACACCATTTAAATGCAAATTTGGAGGAAAGGAGCCTTTGGTCTTGGGGTCGGATGTTGAGGGGAAGGGCTTCAGATTTAGTTAAGTTAATTTTATAGTTGGAAAGGTGGCTATAAGTGTCAAGGAGATGAAATAGATTGGGCATTGAAATTAAGGGTTGGGTTAGGGTAAGGAGAATGTCATCCGCAAAGAGGGATAGTTTGTAGTCACGGTCAGTGATCGGAATACCATGAATGTCAGTGGAATTACGAATACGGGCCCGCTAGGGGTTCAATTACCAGAGCAAAGATGAGAGGAGATAAAGGACAGCCCTGGCGGGTACCATTAGTTATTGTAATCGAGTCCGTCAGGGTACCATTGATCGTAATTCTGGCCGAGGGGCAGG